>JBBDGP010004492.1:0-111691 GCA_037952835.1 Lithobates septentrionalis
CACCCCCCCTCTCTCTCTCATCCACTCTCTCGCTCTCATCCCCCCTCTCTCTCGCTCTAATTACCCCTCTCTCTCTCTCTCTCTCTCTCTCTCTCATTCCCTCTCTCTCTCATCCCCCCTCTCTCTCTCATCCCCCTCTCTCATCCCCCTCTCTCTTTCTCATCCTCCCTCTCTCGCATCCCCCCTCTCTCTCTCATCCCCCTCTCTCTCATCCCCCTCTCTCTCTCTCATCACCCTCTCTCTCTCTCATCACCCTCTCTCTCTCACCCCCTCTCTCTCTCTCTCATCCCCCTCTGTCTCATCCCCCCTCTCTCTCTCATCCCCCTCTCTCTCTCTCATCCCCTCTCTCGATCTCATCCCCCCCTCTCTCTCATCCCCCCTCTCTCTCTCATCCCCCTCTCTCTCTCTCATCCCCTCTTTCGCTCTCATCCCCCCTCTCTCTCGCTCTAATCCCCCCTCTCTCTCTCTGTCTCTCTCTCTCTCTCATCCCCTCTTTCTCTCATCCCCCCTCTCTCTCTCACCTCTCCTCTCACTCACCCCCCCCCCTCTTTCTCACCCCCCACCTCTGAAGAGGTGAAGCACTAATAGGAAGAGTTGGAGCCTAAAGAGGAAGGGGTGGAGTTTACAGATGTAAGGGGTGGGTCTTAAACAGGAAGAAGTGGGACACATTTATATGGGGGGTGCTTGATTTTAGTCTTGCCTAGGGCAACACAAAACCAAAATACACCATTGGCTACCATTGGACGCCTGTAACTTGAACCATCATCCAGATATCACCACTTCAATCCAGGACATGATGACATCATGCGGGTGGGAGGAGTTAATGACGGATACATTGTGTCCTCGCTGGCGAATCGCTTCTTTGTCTTGTTAAAAAAATTTAAAAATGTGTTTCTCTTTGTGGGCGCCGTTACTATTGAGATCCATTCAGTCTGAAGCAATGACAAGCCCTCAGCGCGGTGCGTCACGCCACTGTTGGTGCGTTTTGGCGCCTCTTGTGAACCCGAGCGTCCTGAGCGTTGCGTTCTCCGATCCCGGGTCCAGCGCTGTCCATCCTGTCCCCCGCTATTGTCCTGCCCCGTTACTGTGGCAATGAGAGGAGCGTTTGTTGTGAACAGGGCCCAGACGGGGAGAAATTATCCCCCATAATCCTTTTTCACATCAATGCGGCCAGATTGGAGCGAGCTGTGGAAAAAATTCCACTCTATTTTCAGAAGCAGATAAAAGCGCGGAGATTACATGTCTTAAAGGATGGAAAAATCCATGGCATGGTGTCACTGACCCCCCGCCCCTCCCCCCTTCTCCTCCGACCCGTCCACCAACATCTGTGAAATGTCACCGGCCTTCATCACTAAGTTTATACATCTCCGGAAGGATCCGTGTCTTCCCGCCTCCGGCCTCCAACATCCCAACTCTCAGAAAAACCTTTCCTCATTTAAAGGAAAACATTTGTGTGTAATACTTATATGTACTATATACTGTATATAGATACATCACAGGTCATATCCCTCATACAAATGGATGGATTCCTGGCCGGGACATCATTGACCAAATGTGACCAAATCTGTTATCCAAATGACAAAGGATTCCCCCAGCCCCCAACAGAGGTAGCACTAGTGTTGGCATGAAGGTGGTGCTACCGCCACAAAATGACAGATCCCTGTCTGGCTTCTGTTTGTAAATTCTGGGGGAAATCATTGACCAAATATGATTATTTCTGTTATCCAAACGACATAGAATTCCTCTAGCCCTATGGATCTCTAGAACCAATGGTGGTAGCACTAGTGTTAGCACAGAGGTCTTGCTATTGCTGTAAATGACAGATCCCTGGCTGGCATCTGTTTGTATACAAACTGGCCGGGGGGTTCCTAGGTGGATTCCCCCAGCACTATGGATCTTTGAAACCAACAGAAGCAGCACTAGTGTTAGCATTGAGGTGGTGCTACCGCCACAAAATGACAGATCCCAGGCTGGCTTTGGCTCCCTGGCTGGGGAATCTGGGTGAAATCATTGACCAAACATGGTCATATCTGTTATCCAAATGACGAAGAATTCCTCCAGCACTATGGATCTCTAGAACCAACAGTGGTAGCACTAGCATTAACACAGAGGTCATGCTATTGCTGTAAATGACAGATCCCAGGCTGGCTTTGTCTCCCTGGCCGGGGATTCTGGGGGAAATCATTGACCAAATATGGTCATATCTGTTATCCAAATGATAAAGGTTATCATACCAGTAGTGCTACTACTACTGCGGAATGACAGATCCCTGCTTGGCTTCTGCATGTAAGCACCACCTCCGTGAGGCCGGTGTTACCTCCATTGCTTCTAGAGAACCATAGTGCCGGGGGAATCTTTGCTATTTGTAGAACATATTTGGTCAATGATGTCACCCAGCATCCCCGGCCAGTTTCTTTACATACAGAAACCAGTCAGGGATCTGTCATTTGCAGCAGGAGTAGCAGCAAGTCAATGTTGCTGTGAAGTGGGTCACCAGGATTGATGTGGATCCAAATCACTGGCCATTAATCCACCCAACACCAGAGATAGATGAGGGTAGGTGCACCAATAGGGAGGAGCATTCCAGCACGGGGGGATCTCATCCCAGATTTGTTCTGTAGGTGAGTGATTTGTGAACGTGCGTTTTTTTTGGGGGGCGTTTTTCAGGTATTTTCGTGCTACACGCATAGAGCAGCCCATTCATTTCAGTGGGTTGTTCTACGTGCCACAAACGCACCAAAGTAGCTCATTTCCTTTTTGGGTGTTGATCTTCTCATGTTTTTTTAACCGCACGTTTTGCCGCACCTTTTGACTTGTGCAAAAACTCGGGTCAGCTTGCCGCGTTCAGGGCGCCATTAATGATGAACGACACCACAAACGCGACTCGAGTTTTATGCGCAATTCGTCAACATGCGTAAAAATGTGCGTTCTCACGAGACGCTCGGGTGTGAATGAAGCCTTCACCGAAGCTCATTTGTGAGAACATCTGGTGCGGAACTTTCCGCTCGCAGTGGGCGGGACAATGCGGGGGAATTCGGGGTTCAATGCGGGTGGAAGAATCTCTGTGGATTCCATCTTCTTTATAAACAGGGAGGAGCTGCAAGACTGAGTTTGCGGCAAAACTTCCAATTTTGCCTTCAGCTAAATTTTGGTAAAATTTGCCAGGAATTGGTGCTAACACAAGCCGGTGAAATGTCTGCAGTCTTCGCTCAGCCAGCTGGTGCTGAATTTTGCCAAAATTTTACCCAACAGGAAATGTTTTTTACTCGTTCCTTTTTATAACTTGGCGTGTTTATTGCTCGCCGGGTGGCGGTCAGTGGCCCCTATGTCCCGTAGTTTGGGATGTTCCCCCCCAGGATGTGACTCGGTAGAATATTCCATTCTGTGATACAAGCCCTCCAGACGAGCAGGTGCAGCGCAGCGATGGAATTCTCTCTGTCAGCCCTGGCTCCGCCCCCCTCACTTAACGTTTCGTCTTTGAAATGAGCGTCCCATCTGGAAACTTGGCCTGGAACTCCTCCTCATCTCCATCCAACAGTAATAAACGCCGCGCACTTTCCTGATGCTCTTCCTCATTGAAGTTGTCTTCCTTTGTTGGGCTCGCTGCCCTCTGGCCGCTCGGAGAATACGCCCTGCGCTCATCCAAACAGATAATGACGGGTCAGGACGCTATATATAGACCGTCCATTGTACGCCGCGTTCCATCACCCATGACTTTCCTCCACGCGATAACTCCGCCGTGACTCACAGAACATCCTCAGTCTTTTCCAAGTCACACCCGACCACTCCGTCCAAAAACACGCCGAGATCTTCCCACCATCTTCTTCTCACCGAGCTGCGTGTCCGCCGGCGCACCGCGTCATTCCTAATCATTCATCCAGCAGCTCTGCTACCCATTGTCAGAATCCTGCTTATGGAGAGGAAAAGAGAAATATAATCTATCAATATTTACAGAACATAGATATCAGCAGACTAACGTGTGCGTCCGCAGCATGCCAGGAAGCGTCTGGATCTTGCCAACCTTGACACACATTCACTTCAAACTTAGAGGTGTATTAAAAAAAAAAAAACTATTAGCAGAGCTATTCATCCTGTGAACATGTACATTCGTTCTGGGTGAATGCCAGAAAAATCAAATGTTACTCTTTTCTCTCCACGTCGGATGTTATTCATTCATATGAACAGCGTGAATCAGGGAAATACCCTATTATGGCCCTTAGATGGAGCTGATGATCATGCATAGGTAATAATTACTTAATATGATCATCAGCTCCATCTAGTGGCCATAATGGGGTATTTTCCTTACTGTCGCTGTCTTTATGAATGAATAACATCCGACCTGGAGAGAAAATAGTCTAGTAGCATTCGATTTTGCTGACATTCTCACAGAATGAATGTACATGTAGTTTCACAGGATGAATAGCTCTGCAACTATTTATGAATACACCTCTTTATTTCTAAAACACTCCACATAACCCATAACCTACATAACCTACATAACCGACATAACCGAATAAGGTAAACTCAAGGCTCCCTCCATGGGGCTTCCTCTGTAGGGTTTCCTCCATAGGGCTTCCTCTGTAGGGTTCACTCCATAGGGCCTCCTCTGTAGGGTTCCCTCCATAGGGCTTCCTCTGTAGGGTTCCCTCCATAGGGTTTCCTCCGTAGGGTTCCCTCCATAGTGCTTCCTCTGTAGGGTTCCCTCCATAGGGCTTCCTTTGTAGGGTTCCTTCCATAGGGTTTCCTCCGTAGGGTTCCCTCCATAGTGCTTCCTCTGTAGGGTTCCCTCCATAGGGCTTCCTTTGTAGGGTTCCCTCCATAGGGCTTCCTCTGTAGGGTTCCCTCCATAGGGCTTTCTCTGTAGGGTTCCCTCCATAGGGTTCCTTCTATGGGACTCCCTCTGTAGGGTTCCCTCCATAGGGCTTCCTTTGTAGGGTTCCCTCCATAGGGCTTCCTCTGTAGGGTTCCCTCCATAGGGCTTTCTCTGTAGGGTTCCCTCCATAGGGTTCCTTCTATGGGACTCCCTCTGTAGGGTTCCCTCCATAGGGCTTTCTCTGTAGTGTTCCCTCCATAGGGCTTCCTCTGCAGCGTTTCCTCCATAGGGCTTCCTCTGTAAGGCTGCCTCTATAGGGCTTCCTCTGTAGGGCTTCCTCTGTAGGGTTCCCTCCATAGGGCTTCCTCTGTAGGGCTCCCTCTGTAGGGTTCCCTCCGTAGGGCTTCCTCTGTAGGGTTCCCTCCATAGGGCTTCCTCTGTAGGGCTTCCTCTGTGGGGCTTCCTCTGTAGGGTTCCCTCCATATGGCTTCCTCTGTAGGGTTCCCTCCATAGGGCTTCCTCTATAGGGCTCCCTCTGTAGGGTTCCCTCCGTAGGGCTTCCTCTGTAGGGTCCCTCCATAGGGCTTCCTCTGTAGGGTTCCCTCCATAGGGCTTCCTCTGTAGGGTTCCCTCCATAGGACTCCCTCTGTAGGGTTCCCTCTATACGACTCCCTCTGTAGGGTTGCCTCCATAGGACTCCCTCTGTAGGGTCCCCTCCATAAGACTCCCTCTGTAGGGTCCCCTCCATAGGACTCCCTCTGTAGGGTCCCCTCCATAGGGCTTCTTTTGTAGGGTTCCCTCCATAGGGTTCCTTACATAGGGCTTCCGCTGTTAAATTCCCTCCATAGAGTTCCCCCCAAGCCAGAAATGCTGAGGGGGGGTGTTTTTCAAAGTGATTTCTCAACAAAATAAAGCGTGGAGACATGGATCGATGAATGAACGGATGGATGGATGGAGGGATGGATGGAGAGATGAATGGATGGAGAGATGGATGGATGAATGAATGGATGAAGACATGAATGAATGGCTGGAAACATGGTTGGAGGGATGGATGGAGACATGGATGAATGGATGGAAGAATGGAGACATGGATGGATGGAGACATGGATGGAGAGATGAATGGATGGAGAGATGGATGGATGAATGAATGGATGAAGACATGAATGAATGGCTGGAAACATGGTTGGAGGGATGGATGGAGACATGGATGAATGGATGGAAGAATGGAGACATGGATGGATGGAGACATGGATGGATGGATGGAGACATGGATGAATGGATAAAGACATGGATGGAGACATGGATGGAGACATGGATGGATGGATAAAGACATGGATGGAGACATGGATGGATAAATGGATGGATGGATGGAGACATGGATGGATGGATGGATGGATGAATGGATAAATGGAGACATGGGTGGATGGAGGGAGACATGGATGGATGAAGACATGGATGGATGTATGGAGACATGGATGGAGATATGGATGGATGGAGACATGAGTGGAGATATGGATGGATGGATACATGAATGGATAAAGACATGGATGGAAGGATGGAGACATGGATGGCGATATGGATGGATGGAGACATGAGTGGAGATATGGATGGATGGATACATGAATGGATAAAGACATGGATGGATGTATGGAGACATGGATGGCGATATGGATGGGTGGATGAAGACATGGATGGCGATAAGGATGGGTGGAGACATGAATGGATAAAGACATGGATGGATGTATGGAGACATGGATGGAGATATGGGTGGGTGGATGGAGACATGGATGGAGACATAGATGGAGACATGGATGGAGATATGGATGGGTGGATGGAGACAAGAATGGAGACATGGATGGAGATATGGATGGAGATATGGATGGGTGGATGGAGACAAGAATGGAGACATGGATGGAGATATGGATGGGTGGATGGAGACATGGATGGAGACGTGGATGGAGAGGTGGATGGAGATATGGATGGGTGGATGGAGACAAGAATGGAGACATGGATGGAGACATGGATGGAGATATGGATGGGTGGATGGAGACAAGAATGGAGACATGGATGGAGATATGGATGGGTGGATGGAGACATGGATGGAGACATGCATGGAGACGTGGATGGAGATATGGATGGGTGGATGGAGACATGGATGGAGACATGGATGGAGACGTGGATGGAGATATGGATGGGTGGATGGAGACAAGAATGGAGACATGGATGGAGACGTGGATGGAGATATGGATGGGTGGATGGAGACATGGATGGAGACATGGATGGAGACGTGGATGGAGATATGGATGGTTGGATGGAGACATGGATGGAGACGTGGATGGAGACGTGGATGGACATATGGATGGGTGTATGGAGACATGGATGGAGACATGGATGGAGACGTGGATGGAGATATGGATGGGTGGATGGAGACATGGATGGAGACATGGATGGAGACGTGGATGGAGATATGGATGGGTGGATGGAGACATGGATGGAGACATGGATGGAGACGTGGATGGAGATATGGATGGGTGGATGGAGACATGGATGGAGACATGTATGGAGACGTGGATGGAGACATGCATGGAGATATGGATGGGTGGATGGAGACATGGATGGAGACATGTATGGAGACGTGGATGGAGACATGGATGGAGACATGGATGGAGACGTGGATGGAGATATGGATGGGTGGATGGAGACATGGATGGAGACATGGATGGAGACGTGGATGGAGATATGGATGGGTGGATGGAGACATGGATGGAGACATGGATGGAGACATGGATGGAGATATGGATGGGTGGATGGAGACATGGATGGAGACGTGGATGGAGACATGGATGGAGACATGGATGGAGACGTGGATGGAGATATGGATGGGTGGATGGAGACATGGATGGAGACATGGATGGAGACGTGGATGGAGATATGGATGGGTGGATGGAGACATGGATGGAGACATGGATGGAGACGTGGATGGAGACATGGATGGAGACATGGATGGAGACGTGGATGGAGATATGGATGGGTGGATGGAGACATGGATGGAGACATGGATGGAGACGTGGATGGAGATATGGATGGGTGGATGAAGACATGGATGGAGACATGGATGGAGACGTGGATGGAGATATGGATGGGTGGATGGAGACATGGATGGAGACGTGGATGGAGACGTGGATGGACATATGGATGGGTGGATGGAGACATGGATGGAGACATGGATGGAGACGTGGATGGAGATATGGATGGGTGGATGGAGACATGGATGGAGACATGGATGGAGACGTGGATGGAGATATGGATGGGTGGATGGAGACATGGATGGAGACATGGATGGAGACGTGGATGGAGATATGGATGGGTGGATGGAGACATGGATGGAGACATGTATGGAGACGTGGATGGAGACATGCATGGAGATATGGATGGGTGGATGGAGACATGGATGGAGACATGTATGGAGACGTGGATGGAGACATGGATGGAGACATGGATGGAGACGTGGATGGAGATATGGATGGGTGGATGGAGACATGGATGGAGACATGGATGGAGACGTGGATGGAGATATGGATGGGTGGATGGAGACATGGATGGAGACATGTATGGAGACGTGGATGGAGACATGCATGGAGATATGGATGGGTGGATGGAGACATGGATGGAGACATGTATGGAGACGTGGATGGAGACATGGATGGAGACATGGATGGAGACGTGGATGGAGATATGGATGGGTGGATGGAGACATGGATGGAGACATGGATGGAGACATGGATGGAGATATGGATGGGTGGATGGAGACATGGATGGAGACGTGGATGGAGACATGGATGGAGACATGGATGGAGATATGGATGGGTGGATGGAGACATGGATGGAGACATGGATGGAGACGTGGATGGAGATATGGATGGGTGGATGGAGACATGGATGGAGACATGGATGGAGACGTGGATGGAGATATGGATGGGTGGATGGAGACATGGATGGAGACATGTATGGAGACGTGGATGGAGACATGCATGGAGATATGGATGGGTGGATGGAGACATGGATGGAGACATGTATGGAGACGTGGATGGAGACATGGATGGAGACATGGATGGAGACGTGGATGGAGATATGGATGGGTGGATGGAGACATGGATGGAGACATGGATGGAGACGTGGATGGAGATATGGATGGGTGGATGGAGACATGGATGGAGACATGGATGGAGACATGGATGGAGATATGGATGGGTGGATGGAGACATGGATGGAGACGTGGATGGAGACATGGATGGAGACATGGATGGAGACGTGGATGGAGATATGGATGGGTGGATGGAGACATGGATGGAGACATGGATGGAGACGTGGATGGAGATATGGATGGGTGGATGGAGACATGGATGGAGACATGGATGGAGACGTGGATGGAGACATGGATGGAGACATGGATGGAGACGTGGATGGAGATATGGATGGGTGGATGGAGACATGGATGGAGACATGGATGGAGACGTGGATGGAGATATGGATGGGTGGATGAAGACATGGATGGAGACATGGATGGAGACGTGGATGGAGATATGGATGGGTGGATGGAGACATGGATGGAGACGTGGATGGAGACGTGGATGGACATATGGATGGGTGGATGGAGACATGGATGGAGACATGGATGGAGACATGGATGGAGATATGGATGGGTGGATGGAGACATGGATGGAGACGTGGATGGAGACGTGGATGGACATATGGATGGGTGGATGGAGACATGGATGGAGACATGGATGGAGATATGGATGGGTGGATGGAGACATGGATGGAGACATGGATGGAGACATGGATGGAGATATGGATGGGTGGATGGAGACATGGATGGAGACATGGATGGAGACGTGGATGAAGACATGCATGGAGATATGGATGGAGATATGAATGAAGATATGGATGAATGGAGACATAGACTTGTGCAAAATGGAAAATTTTGTTTAGTTTAGTTTCGTTGTCATTCGTAAAATACATAATTTCATTCTGTTATATTCATTATGTTACGTTAATTCGTTTTCGGATTATTCGTTATTTCTGTAGAGTGTCGATATTTGTTATAATCATGTCAAATTAATTTGTTATATCCGCTATGATTTCTTTCGTATTAGTGGAAATTCGATATTTATGTATGTATATTGATTCGTGATAATGATTCGTAGTTTGGAAAGTCGTTGGTTTATTGAATCTATTAACACACAATGACAATATCTCTTCTCGGCTCAAATACAATACAACATCCTTCTCACTCACTTCTCAGGAATGTACCTTTCCAGTAATCCAACCTCCAGCACAAAATTAATCAGCTGATTGGACTGTAAGATTTACTTTGAGTTGACCTTTTGTTTCATTAGATCTTTAACGAATTACGAATCATGTCGAATTAATTCCTTATATCCGCTATAATTTCTTTCGTATTAGTTGAAATTCGTTATTTTTTTATTCGGACATTCGGATGCATCCAAGTGTCTGAAAGATGCAAAATTCGGCTGAATTTCAATTAGTTACGAAATGAATTGCACATGTCTAATGAATAAATGAAGACATGAATAGATGGAGATATGAATGGATGAAGAAATGAATGGAGACATGGATGGATGGATGGATGGATGGATGGATGGATGTGGATATGTATGGATAGAGACATAGATGGATGGATAGATGGATGGAGACATGGATGTATGGATGGAGACATGAATGGATGAAGACATGGATGGAGACATGGATGGATAGAGATATGGATGGATGGAGACATGGATAGATGGAGACATGGATGGATGGAGACATGAATGGATGAAGACATGGATGGAGATATGGTTGGTTGGATGGATGGAGATATGGATGGATGGATGGAGACATGGATAGATGGAGACATGAATGGATGAAGATATGGATGGAGATATGGTTGGATGGATGGAGACATGGATGGATGAAGACATGGATGGAGACATGGATGGAGATATGGATGGATGGAGATGTGGATGGATGGATGGAGATATGGATGGATGGAGGAGACATGGATAGATGAAGACATGGTTGGATGGAGACATGAATGGATGAAGACATGGATGGAGATATGGTTGGTTAATTGGATGGAGATATGGATGGATGGATGGAGACATGAATGAATGAAGACATGGATGGAGACATGGATGGATAGAGATATGGATGGATGGAGACATGGATAGATGGAGACATGGATGGATGGAGACATGAATGGATGAAGACATGGATGGAGATATTGGTTGGTTGGATGGATGGAGATATGGATGGATGGATGGAGACATGGATAGATGGAGACATGAATGGATGAAGATATGGATGGAGATATGGTTGGATGGATGGAGACATGGATGGATGAAGACATGGATGGAGACATGGATGGAGATATGGATGGATGGAGATGTGGATGGATGGATGGAGATATGGATGGATGGAGGAGACATGGATAGATGAAGACATGGTTGGATGGAGACATGAATGGATGAAGACATGGATGGAGATATGGTTGGTTAATTGGATGGAGATATGGATGGATGGATGGAGACATGAATGAATGAAGACATGGGTGGAGATATGGTTGGCTGGATGGAGACATGGTTGGATGGAGACATGAATGGATGAAGACCTGGATAGAGATATGGTTGGATGGATGGATGGAGATATGGTTGGATGGATGGATGGAGATATGGTTGGATGATGATATGGATGGATGGAGATATGGTTGGATGGATGGATAGATGGAGACATGGATGGATGGAGACATGGATGGAGATATGTTTGGATGGATGGAGATATGGATAGATGGAGACATGGATGGATGGATGGAAACATGAATGGATGAAGACATGGATGGAGGTATAAATGGATGGATGAATGAGAAAAATAAAAAATAAGTCATGTTTTCAAGTTTGTGGAGCTCAGATACAGTTTAGTTCCTCTTTCCCTTCCCCCATCTGTAGATGAACCCTCTCTGGGATAGGTGAGTGATGGTCGCTGACGCTTTGACGTTTGTCCCGGAAATCTCGTCTTCAGCGACCTCCTTCCAATGAAGGGTTAAGGCCAGGATCTGTGACTCTTTCTGTCTCTGTAATTAGCGAAAACAACAGTTCCAGCAGCACATGAAATGCGTGAGATCGCTGCCAAGAAATGTTCTGAGGGTGTCAGAGAATTTATAGATCTCCTGCAAATTATTCCGAGCGACAACCAACAACCAACACCCCGCCGCTGTACTCCGAAATCACTTCTCAGGAACAATGAGATACATGACAGTATAGCTACAAGCCCAACATTGATACATTGTTATATAGTTACATTATTTTATAGTTACATTATTATATAGTTACATGTTATATAGTTACATTATTATATATTTAACCAGGTTGAAAAATGACATGGAGTTGTACCAATCACAGACTTCTATACTCAGCTGATCCAGAGGAAGGCAAAAAAACCCTAACAAAGCAGTCAGTAATTGAGGTCAGTAAACACGATGGGAGGAGGGGGGGTTCTCCTTTTGAAACTCTCCACCACGTACCTAATTGGAGACGGAAATGAGAAGGGCGGAGTCTCCTGGAAGTGAAAGAGGCGGGCTCAGGAGGAACACAAATAGCAGAAGATGTGGACTGCAGAACCTCAGGCCAAGAAGATCCAGCAGAGGAGATGGCCAGAGGTGTCAGTCAAAGGAATGGGGAGGAGTTACTCCTCTGACTTGTTAAGCTGTACATGTAATCTGAACTTTACCTACTCAGCTCAATAAACAACAGACCTTTTTCAGCAGAGCAGTTCATATTAGTTTGGTAAACATGAAAATCTGAGCCTGGAGCTCCACCTGCTGGTTAGGATGTCCTATGGTGGTGAGTCTACATCTTCCTTACTAGGAGGAGCATGGAGGACGTTGGTGGGAGGAGTCCAGCTGTCCTATGGTGGTGAGTCTACATCTCCCTCACTAGTAGGAGCTTGGAGGACATTGGTGGGAGGAGTCAAGCTATCCTATGGTGTTGAGTCTACATCTTCCTCACTAGGAGGAGCTTAGAGGACACTGGTGGGAGGAGTCCAGCTGTCCTATGGTGGTGAGTCTACATCTCCCTCACTAGTAGGAGCTTGGAGGACATTGGTGGGAGGAGTCCAGCTGTCCTATGATGGTGAGTCTACATCTCCCTCACTAGGAGGAGCTTGGAGGACATTGGTGGGAGAAGTCCAGCTGTCCTATGGTGGTGAGTCTACATCTCCCTCACTAGAAGGAGCTTGGAGGACATTGGTGGGAGGAGCCCAGCTGTCCTATGGTGGTGAGTCTACATCTCCCTCACTAGAAAGAGCTTGCAGGACATTGGTGGGAGGAGCCCAGCTGTCCTATGGTGGTGAGTCTACATCTCCCTCACTAGGAGGAGCTTGGAGGACCTTGGTGGGAGGAGCCCAGCTGTCCTATGGTGGTGAGTCTACATCTCCCTCACTAGGAGGAGCTTGGAGGACCTTGGTTGAGAAGTCAAGCTGTCCTATGATGGTGAGTCTACATCTCCCTCACTAAGAGGAGCTTGGAGGATGTTGGTGGGAGAAGTCCAGCTGTCCTATGGTGGTTAGTCTACATCTCCCTCACTAAGAGGAGCTTGGAGGATGTTGGTGGGAGAAGTCCAGCTGTCCTATGGTGGTGAGTCTACATTTCCCTCACTAGGAGGAGCTTGGAGGATGTTGGTGGGAGAAGTCCAGCTTTCCTATGGTGGTGCGTCTACATCTCCCTCACTAGGAGGAGCTTGGAGGACATTGGTGGGAGAAGTCCAGCTGTCCTATGGTGGTGGGTCTACATCTCCCTCACTAGAAGGAGCTTGGAGGACATTGGTGGGAGGAGCCCAGCTGTCCTATGGTGGTGAGTCTACATCTCCCTCACTAGGAGGAGCTTGGAGGACCTTGGTTGAGAAGTCAAGCTGTCCTATGATGGTGAGTCTACATCTCCCTCACTAAGAGGAGCTTGGAGGATGTTGGTGGGAGAAGTCCAGCTGTCCTATGGTGGTGAGTCTACATTTCCCTCACTAGGAGGAGCTTGGAGGATGTTGGTGGGAGAAGTCCAGCTTTCCTATGGTGGTGCGTCTACATCTCCCTCACTAGGAGGAGCTTGGAGGACGTTGGTGGGAGAAGTCCAGCTGTCCTATGGTGGTGAGTCTACATCTCCCTCACTAGGAGGAGCTTGGAGGACGTTGGTTGAGAAGTCAAGCTGTCCTATGGTGGTGAGTCTACATCTCCCTCACTAGTAGGAGCTTGGAGGATGTTGGTGGGAGAAGTCCAACAGTCCTATGGTGGTGTCTTGGTCTGATTTCATAGTTTCTGACAGTTTCTGACAGGTGTTGAGTCTAAATCTCCCTTACTAGGAGGAGCTTGGAGGACGTTGGTGGGAGAAGTCCAGCTGTCCTATGGTGGTGAGTCTACATCTCCCTCACTAGGAGGAGCTTGGAGGACATTGGTTGAGAAGTCAAGCTGTCCTATGATGGTGAGTCTACATCTCCCTCACTAAGAGGAGCTTAGAGAACGTTGGTGGGAGAAGTCCAGCTGTCCTATGGTGGTGAGTCTACATTTCCCTCACTAGGAGGAGCTTGGAGGATGTTGGTGGGAGAAGTCCAGCTTTCCTATGGTGGTGCGTCTACATCTCCCTCACTAGGAGGAGCTTGGAGGACATTGGTGGGAGAAGTACAGCTGTCCTATGGTGGTGAGTCTACATCTCCCTCACTAGAAAGAGCTTGCAGGACATTGGTGGGAGAAGTCCAGCTGTCCTATGGTGGTGAGTCTACATCTCCCTCACTATTTGGAGCTTGGACGACGTTGGTGGGAGGAGTCCAGCTGTCCTATGGTGTTGAGTCTACATCTTCCTCACTAGGAGGAGCTTAGAGGACATTGGTGGGAGAAGTCCAGCTGTCCTATGGTGGTGAGTCTACATCTCCCTCACTAAGAGGAGCTTAGAGAACGTTGGTGGTAGAAGTCCAACAGTCCTATGGTGGTGTCTTGGTCTGATTTCATAGTTTCTGATAGGGATGAGCTTCGTGTTCGAGTCGAACCCATGTTCGACTCGAACATCGGCTGTTCGGTCGTTCGCCGAATTGCGAACGATATGGGCCGTTCGCGCCAAATTCGTGTGGCGCGTCACGGCCCATAATTCACTGCGGCATCGCAGTGCATTGCTGGCTGATGATTGGCCAAGCATGCACTATGACCCGCATGCTTGGCCAATCACAGCGCCGTCAGTAGAGAGAGCTGTAATTGGCCAAAGCCAGGGTGGCTTTGGCCAATTATGGCTCAGGGGATTTAGTACACACCCCACACTATATAAGGCCGCCTGCACGGCGGCCCTGTGTAGTGTGTGTTCCGGTGTGCTGAGAGATAGAGAGAGAGAGAGACAGTGTCATTTGATTTGAGTTAGATAGATTAGGCAGAACAGTCAGTCAGTTAGCTGCACTTACAGTGTATTGTGTATATATATGCATCCCAGGTGTTGCATATATATATATACACTGTATTCAGTTTAGCTAGATCCGTTCCTGTTATCTTCTATCTAGACTATTTAGTGCAGTGTGTCCTGCTCACAGTGTTCAGCTAGATCCGTTCCTGCTATTTACATTCAGTGCAGTGCGTCCTGCTCACAGTGTTCAGCTAGATCCGTTCCTGCTATTTACATTCAGTGCAGTGCGTCCTGCTCACAGTGTTCAGCTAGATCCGTTCCTGCTATTTACATTCAGTGCAGTGCGTCCTGCTCACAGTGTTCAGCTAGATCCGTTCCTGCTATTTACATTCAGTGCAGTGCGTCCTGCTCACAGTGTTCAGCTAGATCCGTTCCTGCTATTTACATTCAGTGCAGTGCGTCCTGCTCACAGTGTTCAGCTAGATCCGTTCCTGCTATTTACATTCAGTGCAGTGCGTCCTGCTCACAGTGTTCAGCTAGATCCGTTCCTGCTATTTACATTCAGTGCAGTGCGTCCTGCTCACAGTGTTCAGCTAGATCCGTTCCTGCTATTTACATTCAGTGCAGTGCGTCCTGCTCACAGTGTTCAGCTAGATCCGTTCCTGCTATTTACATTCAGTGCAGTGCGTCCTGCTCACAGTGTTCAGCTAGATCCGTTCCTGCTATTTACATTCAGTGCAGTGCGTCCTGCTCACAGTGTTCAGCTAGATCCGTTCCTGCTATTTACATTCAGTGCAGTGCGTCCTGCTCACAGTGTTCAGCTAGATCCGTTCCTGCTATTTACATTCAGTGCAGTGCGTCCTGCTCACAGTGTTCAGCTAGATCCGTTCCTGCTATTTACATTCAGTGCAGTGCGTCCTGCTCACAGTGTTCAGCTAGATCCGTTCCTGCTATTTACATTCAGTGCAGTGCGTCCTGCTCACAGTGTTCAGCTAGATCCGTTCCTGCTATTTACATTCAGTGCAGTGCGTCCTGCTCACAGTGTTCAGCTAGATCCGTTCCTGCTATTTACATTCAGTGCAGTGCGTCCTGCTCACAGTGTTCAGCTAGATCCGTTCCTGCTATTTACATTCAGTGCAGTGCGTCCTGCTCACAGTGTTCAGCTAGATCCGTTCCTGTTATCTTCCTACTGACAGGCAGGCTTGTCTGGTTACAGTATATAAAGCTACCTGAAGAAAATTACAGGTGTTCTATCCCAGCTTAGTGCAGCTACAGGCCATTAGTATGTCTGGAAGGCCAAGAAGGAGAGGCAGACAGTCACAAGCCAATAAGAGAGGGCAAGCAGGCTCTGTGTCTAGTGCTGGTCGTGGAGACGGTGCATCCTCATCAGCACGTGGCCATGGGACACGCTTGGCCTTTTTTTCGGCAGCTGGCCGTGTTGAGCCGCAACATGCGGAAGACTTGGTCGAGTGGATGACCAAGCCGTCCTCATCCTCCTCATCCTCTCTCACCCATGCCCAGGGTGCTTTGTCTGGCAAAGCAGCGGCCTCTTCCCTCAGCTCAATGTCATCAGTGACTCCTTCCCTAGCTCCACCATGTCCTCATGAGGATTCCCTCGAACTGTTTGACCACAGTGTTGGGTACATGCTCCAGGAGGATGCCCAGCGTTTGGAAGGCTCTGATGATGATACTGAGCTCGATGAAGGCAGTAACATGAGCACGGACAGAGGGGGTGCCCAAGAAGGACAGCAATCTGGCAGTCATGCTCCCCCTGCTGCAGCATACTGCCAGGTTTGCTCCAGTGATGAGGAGGGAGGGGATGATGAGGTCACTGACTCAACGTGGGTGCCTGATAGGAGAGAGGAGGAGGAGGAGGAGGAGGAGGCGGCACATCACCAACGAGGCAGGATGCCCTCCAGGGGCCAGCCTAAGGGCAGCACATTGACTGCATCACACCCCAAAGCTCCACATGTGCAGGGCGCTGCAGTCTCTGCGCGTTATTCAAAAAGTTCTTTGGTGTGGGCCTTTTTTGAGACGAGTGCATCAGATCGCACCGCTGCTATTTGCAACATATGTCTCAAGCGTATCTCGCGTGGCCAAAACATCTCCCGCTTGGGTACCACATGCTTGACCAGACATATGTTGACCTGCCATGCAGTTCATTGGCAAGCGTATCTAAAAGACCCACACCAAAGAACAAAGAGGATCTCTCCTTGCTCCTCATCAGCTGAGATTTCCAACCCCACTAGACCTCCAGTCCTCTCTGAGACCTGCAGTGAGAGGAATGAAGGTGTAGAATTAGGTGTGTCACAGCCAAGTACTTGTGGGCAATCTGCTTTTGGTACACTGACGTCAGATTGTACCAGGCAAATTTCCCTGCCCCAGCTGCTGCACCGCCGAAAGAAGTTTGCTCCCAGCCATCCACATGCCCAGCGGTTGAATGCTAGCTTGGCAAAATTGCTAGCACTTCAACTGCTGCCTTTTCAGTTGGTAGACTCTGCCCCCTTCCGTGAGTTTGTGGAATGTGCGGTTCCTCAGTGGCAGGTACCCAAACGCCACTTTTTCTCACGGAAGGCGATTCCGGCTCTCTACCGGCATGTGGAAGGCAATGTCCATGCCTCGCTGGACAGGGCGGTCAGCGGTAAGGTGCATATTACCGCTGACTCATGGTCCAGCAGGCATGGACAGGGACGTTACTTAAGTTTCACGGCGCATTGGGTGACTCTGCTGGCAGCTGGGAAGGATGCAGGACAAGGTGCAGTAGTGTTGGAGGTTGTTCCGCCACCACGCCTCCAAAATGCTGATTGTGACACACCTCTCTCCTCCACCCCCTCCTCTTCTTCTTCCTCCATGGCCTCTTCCTCGGAACCAGCGGTGCTCCGTAGGCGTTCAAGGGGCTACGCAAGTACGCAGGCCAAAAGATGCCATGCGGTGCTTGAGCTGGTGTGCTTGGGGGACAGGAGCCACACTGGGGCAGAGGTTCTGTCAGCTCTGCAGGGGCAGGTTCAGAGGTGGTTGACGCCACGCCAACTTAAGGCAGGAATGGTGGTTTGCGACAATGGCACCAACCTCCTCTCTGCCCTCCGACAGGGACAACTGACCCATGTGCCCTGTTTGGCTCTCGTCCTTAACTTGGTGGTGCAGCGGTTCTTGGGCAGGTACCCGGGCTTACAGGATGTCCTGAGGCAGGCCAGGAAAGTCTGTGTGCATTTCCGCCGGTCATATAATGCCAGTGCTCGGCTGACGGACCTCCAAAAGGAGTTTAACCTGCCCAAGAACCGCCTAATCTGTGACATGCCCACCAGGTGGAACTCGACGTTGGCCATGCTGCAGCGGCTGCACACGCAGCAGAGGGCCATCAATGAGTACCTGTGCGACTATGGCACCAGGACAGGGTCAGGGGACCTTGGTTTTTTTTCCCCACGCCAGTGGGCCATGATCAGGGATGCATGCACTGTCCTGTCACCATTCGAGGAGGCCACGAGGATGGTGAGCACTGACAGTGCATGCATCAGTGACACTGTCCCCCTTGTCCACCTGTTGGAGCACACGCTGCGTGGAATAATGGACAGGGCACTTGAGGCAGAACAGAGGCAGGAAGAGGAGGACTTCCTTAGCTCTCAAGGCCCCCTTTATCCAGACAGTGTTCCTGCGTGCCCGCCGATCACACAGGAAGAGGACGAGGAGGAGGAGGAGGAGGAGGAGGAAGATTGTGTCAGTATGGAGGTGGAGCCTGGCACTCAGCATCAGCAGTCTTTAAGGGATCAGTCCCAAGGAACACATGGACTTGTACGTGGCTGGGAGGAGGTGGCTGCGGACGTTGTTGTCCTTAGTGACCCAGAGGACTCCGGACCGAATGCCTCAGCAAACCTACGCTGCATGGCCTCCCTGATCCTGCAAAGCCTGCGTAAGGATCCTCGTATTCGTGGTATCAAGGAGAAGGACCAATACTGGCTGGCAACCCTCCTTGATCCACGTTACAAGGGTAAGGTTGCGGACCTTATCTTGCCATCGCAGAGGGAGCAGAGGATGAAACATCTTCGGGAGGCCTTGCAGAAAGGTCTGTGCAACGCGTTCCCAGAGACTGGGAGGTTACAAACTCCTGTTTCTGGACAACGTGTTGCTGAGGCTTCGGTCAGTCAAAGAAGGAGCGGTGGAGAAGGTGGCCGTCTGACCGATGCGTTCAGACAATTTTTTGGTCCGCAGCCCCAAGGTATGATCGGTTCCAGCAACCATCGCCAGCGTCTGTTTTACATGGTGCAGGAATACCTAGGGGCAAGATCAGACTTGGACACCTTTCCCACCGAAAATCCTCTGGGTTACTGGGTCTTGAGGATGGATCACTGGCCAGAGCTTGCACAGTATGCAATTGAGCTACTGGCCTGTCCTGCATCCAGCGTTCTTTCGGAACGTACATTCAGTGCTGCTGGAGGCGTGGTAACCGATCACAGGGTGCGTCTGTCCACTGACTCGGTCGATCGGCTGACCTTCATAAAAATGAATCAGTCTTGGATCACCACCAGCTACCAAGCACCTGATGCTGATGTAACTGAATAATTTTTTTCAGATCCCTTCAAAGACTGCCTATGCTGATGCTGAGTGATTATCCCTGAGTAATTATCCTCTTCCTCCTCAATCATCACGCTGATAGCTTGTAAGAACATTTTTGGTTCTGGGCGCCACCACCAGTGCCTAAGGCACAATTTTTCAGCCCCTGTATAACAGGGGCGTGTAATTACAATTTTTGATGTAATACTTTGCAGCACGGCTCGTTCCTGCATTCCAACTAGAGTGTCTGTGAGGGGTTGCAGTGTTGTGGCACCAGCACCAGTGCCTAAGGCCCAATTTTTCTGCCCCTGTCTAACAGGGGCGTGTAATTACAATTTTTGATGCAATACTTTGCAGCAGTGCTCGTTCCTGCGTTCCAACTAGAGTGTCTGTGAGGGGTTGCAGTGTTGTGGCACCAGCACCAGTGCCTAAGGCCCAATTTTTCTGCCCCTGTCTAACAGGGGCGTGTAATTACAATTTTTGATGCAATACTTTGCAGCAGTGCTCGTTCCTGCGTTCCAACTAGAGTGTCTGTGAGGGGTTGCAGTGTTGTGGCACCAGCACCAGTGCCTAAGGCCCAATTTTTCTGCCCCTGTCTAACAGGGGCGTGTAATTACAATTTTTGATGCAATACTTTGCAGCAGTGCTCGTTCCTGCGTTCCAACTAGAGTGTCTGTGAGGGGTTGCAGTGTTGTGGCACCAGCACCAGTGCCTAAGGCCCAATTTTTCTGCCCCTGTCTAACAGGGGCGTGTAATTACAATTTTTGATGCAATACTTTGCAGCAGTGCTCGTTCCTGCGTTCCAACTAGAGTGTCTGTGAGGGGTTGCAGTGTTGTGGCACCAGCACCAGTGCCTAAGGCCCAATTTTTCTGCCCCTGTCTAACAGGGGCGTGTAATTACAATTTTTGATGCAATACTTTGCAGCAGTGCTCGTTCCTGCGTTCCAACTAGAGTGTCTGTGAGGGGTTGCAGTGTTGTGGCACCAGCACCAGTGCCTAAGGCCTAATTTTTCAGCTCCTGTTCAACAGGGGCATGTAATTACAATTCTTGATCTAATATTTCACAGCAGGGCCCTGTGAGGGCTTACAGTGTTGTGGCCACAGCAACACCTAAGGCCCAAATTTCTGCTGAGTATATAGGGCAGGACCCTACTTTCAAACATCTAACTTACAAACGACTCCTACTTGCAAACGGAAGGAGACAACAGGAAGTGAGATGAAATCTACCCATAGGAAGGGAAATTCTCTCATGTAAGAGTTAATATGGGAAAACAATTTCTCCTTTCCACTGATGCTTTCCAATCCTTGTTCCACAAAAAAACCCAAATTTTCAAAAAACATTTTTCATTGGGACAAAAAAGTGAGGTGAAATCTTCTGAAGAGGAGGAAAGACGCAAAACAAATGTCACAGGGGTGATAACCCTTCCCTATGTTTTCCAAAAAGCTTAGAAAAGATTTTTTGGCTGGAGCTAAACACATTAAAAATGTTCAAAATTACAAACAGATTCTACTTAACAACAAACCTACAGTCCCTGTCTTGTTTGCACCGCCTGTATACTGCTGTTCAGAGTATATAGGGACCTTTCCTTATTTTAATTTGGGTGCGGGGTTCCCCTTAATATCCATACAAGACCCAAAGGGCCTGGTAATGGACTGGGGGGTACCCATGCCGTTTGTCTCACTGATTTTCATCCATATTGCCAGGACCCGACATGACATTAAACCCGCAAGCAGTTTTAAATGAGATTTTTTCCTTTAAAAATGACATTTGGTGCAGGGACTGTTCTAAACATGGGAAACACGCGTCACTTTACAGGCATACTATAGACACCCCCCAGGTACGATATTTAAAGGAATATTTCACTTTTTTTTTTTTTACTTTAAGCATCATTAAAATCACTGCTCCCGAAAAAACGGCCGTTTTTAAAAGTTTTTTTTGCATTGATACATGTCCCCTGGGGTAGGACCCGGGTCCCCAAACCCTTTTTAGGACAATACCATGCAAATTAGCCTTTAAAATGAGCACTTTTGATTTCGAACGTTCGAGTCCCATAGACGTCAATGGGGTTCTAACGTTCGTGCGAACTTGCGGTCCGTTCGCGGGTTCTGGTGCGAACCGAACCGGGGGGTGTTCGGCTCATCCCTAGTTTCTGACAGTTTCTGACAGGTGGTGAGTCTAAATCTCCCTTACTAGGAGGAGCTTGCAGGACATTGGTGGGAGAAGTCCAGCTGTCCTATGGTGGTGAGTCTACATCTCCCTCACTAGGAGGAGCTTGGAGGACATTGGTTGAGAAGTCAAGCTGTCCTATGATGGTGAGTCTACATCTCCCTCACTAAGAGGAGCTTAGAGAACGTTGGTGGGAGAAGTACAGCTATCCTATGGTGGTGAGTCTACATCTCCCTCACTAGAAAGAGCTTGCAGGACATTGGTGGGAGAAGTCCAGCTGTCCTATGGTGGTGAGTCTACATCTCCCTCACTAGGAGGAGCTTGTAGGATGTTTGTGGGAGGAGTCCAGCTGTCCTATGGTGGTTAGTCTACATCTCCCTCACTATTTGGAGCTTGGAGGACGTTGGTGGGAGGAGTCCAGCTGTCCTTTGGTGGTGAGTCTACATCTCCCTCACTATTTGGAGCTTGGAGGATGTTGGTGGGAGGAGTCCAGCTGTCCTATGGTGTTGAGTCTACATCTTCCTCACTAGGAGGAGCTTAGAGGACATTGGTGGGAGAAGTCCAGCTGTCCTATGGTGGTGAGTCTACATCTCCCTCACTAGTAGGAGCTTGGAGGACGTTGGTGGGAGAAGTCCAACAGTCCTATGGTGGTGTCTTGGTCTGATTTCATAGTTTCTGACAGTTTCTGACAGGTGGTGAGTCTAAATCTCCCTTACTAGGAGGAGCTTGGAGGACGTTGGTGGGAGAAGTCCAGCTGTCCTATGGTGGTGAGTCTACATCTCCCTCACTAGGAGGAGCTTGGAGGACATTGGTTGAGAAGTCAAGCTGTCCTATGATGGTGAGTCTACATCTCCCTCACTAAGAGGAGCTTAGAGAACGTTGGTGGGAGAAGTCCAGCTTTCCTATGGTGGTGCGTCTACATCTCCCTCACTAGGAGGAGCTTGGAGGACATTGGTGGGAGAAGTACAGCTATCCTATGGTGGTGAGTCTACATCTCCCTCACTAGAAAGAGCTTGCAGGACATTGGTGGGAGAAGTCCAGCTGTCCTATGGTGGTGAGTCTACATCTCCCTCACTAGAAAGAGCTTGCAGGACATTGGTGGGAGGAGTCCAGCTGTCCTATGGTGGTGAGTCTACATCTCCCTCACTAGGAGGAGCTTGGAGGACCTTGGTTGAGAAGTCAAGCTGTCCTATGATGGTGAGTCTACATCTCCCTCACTAAGAGGAGCTTGGAGGATGTTGGTGGGAGAAGTCCAGCTGTCCTATGGTGGTGAGTCTACATTTCCCTCACTAGGAGGAGCTTGGAGGATGTTGGTGGGAGAAGTCCAGCTTTCCTATGGTGGTGCGTCTACATCTCCCTCACTAGGAGGAGCTTGGAGGACATTGGTGGGAGAAGTCCAGCTGTCCTATGGTGGTGAGTCTACATCTCCCTCACTAGAAGGAGCTTGGAGGACATTGGTGGGAGGAGCCCAGCTGTCCTATGGTGGTGAGTCTACATCTCCCTCACTAGGAGGAGCTTGGAGGACCTTGGTTGAGAAGTCAAGCTGTCCTATGATGGTGAGTCTACATCTCCCTCACTAAGAGGAGCTTGGAGGATGTTGGTGGGAGAAGTCCAGCTGTCCTATGGTGGTGAGTCTACATTTCCCTCACTAGGAGGAGCTTGGAGGATGTTGGTGGGAGGAGTCCAGCTTTCCTATGGTGGTGCGTCTACATCTCCCTCACTAGGAGGAGCTTGGAGGACGTTGGTGGGAGAAGTCCAGCTGTCCTATGGTGGTGAGTCTACATCTCCCTCACTAGTAGGAGCTTAGAGGACGTTGGTGGGAGAAGTCCAGCTGTCCTATGGTGGTGAGTCTACATCTCCCTCACTAGGAGGAGCTTGGAGGACGTTGGTTGAGAAGTCAAGCTGTCCTATGATGGTGAGTCTACATCTCCCTCACTAAGAGGAGCTTAGAGAACGTTGGTGGGAGAAGTCCAACAGTCCTATGGTGGTGTCTTGGTCTGATTTCATAGTTTCTGACAGTTTCTGACAGGTGTTGAGTCTAAATCTCCCTTACTAGGAGGAGCTTGGAGGACGTTGGTGGGAGAAGTCCAGCTGTCCTATGGTGGTGAGTCTACATCTCCCTCACTAGGAGGAGCTTGGAGGACATTGGTTGAGAAGTCAAGCTGTCCTATGATGGTGAGTCTACATCTCCCTCACTAAGAGGAGCTTAGAGAACGTTGGTGGGAGAAGTCCAGCTGTCCTATGGTGGTGAGTCTACATTTCCCTCACTAGGAGGAGCTTGGAGGATGTTAGTGGGAGAAGTCCAGCTTTCCTATGGTGGTGCGTCTACATCTCCCTCACTAGGAGGAGCTTGGAGGACATTGGTGGGAGAAGTACAGCTATCCTATGGTGGTGAGTCTACATCTCCCTCACTAGAAAGAGCTTGCAGGACATTGGTGGGAGAAGTCCAGCTGTCCTATGGTGGTGAGTCTACATCTCCCTCACTATTTGGAGCTTGGACGACGTTGGTGGGAGAAGTCCAGCTGTCCTATGGTGTTGAGTCTACATCTTCCTCACTAGGAGGAGCTTAGAGGACATTGGTGGGAGAAGTCCAGCTGTCCTATGGTGGTGAGTCTACATCTCCCTCACTAAGAGGAGCTTAGAGAACGTTGGTGGTAGAAGTCCAACAGTCCTATGGTGGTGTCTTGGTCTGATTTCATAGTTTCTGACAGTTTCTGACAGGTGGTGAGTCTAAATCTCCCTTACTAGGAGGAGCTTGCAGGACATTGGTGGGAGAAGTCCAGCTGTCCTATGGTGGTGAGTCTACATCTCCCTCACTAGGAGGAGCTTAGAGAACGTTGGTGGGAGAAGTCCAGCTTTCCTATGGTGGTGCGTCTACATCTCCCTCACTAGGAGGAGCTTGGAGGACATTGGTGGGAGAAGTCTAGCTGTCCTATGGTGGTGAGTCTACATCTCCCTCACTAGGAGGAGCTTGTAGGATGTTGGTGGGAGGAGTCCAGCTGTCCTATGGTGGTGAGTCTACATCTCCCTCACTATTTGGAGCTTGGAGGATGTTGGTGGGAGGAGTCCAGCTGTCCTATGGTGTTGAGTCTACATCTTCCTCACTAGGAGGAGCTTAGAGGACATTGGTGGGAGAAGTCCAGCTGTCCTATGGTGGTGAGTCTACATCTCCCTCACTAGTAGGAGCTTGGAGGACATTGGTGGGAGAAGTCCAACAGTCCTATGGTGGTGTCTTGGTCTGATTTCATAGTTTCTGACAGTTTCTGACAGGTGGTGAGTCTAAATCTCCCTTACTAGGAGGAGCTTGGAGGACGTTGGTGGGAGAAGTCCAGCTGTCCTATGATGGTGAGTCTACATCTCCCTCACTAGGAGGAGCTTGGAGGACATTGGTTGAGAAGTCAAGCTGTCCTATGATGGTGAGTCTACATCTCCCTCACTAAGAGGAGCTTAGAGAACGTTGGTGGGAGAAGTCCAGCTGTCCTATGGTGGTGCGTCTACATCTCCCTCACTAGGAGGAGCTTGGAGGACATTGGTGGGAGAAGTCCAGCTGTCCTATGGTGGTGAGTCTACATCTCCCTCACTAGAAAGAGCTTGCAGGACATTGGTGGGAGGAGTCCAGCTGTCCTATGGTGGTGAGTCTACATCTCCCTCACTAGTGGGAGCTTGGAGGATGTTGGTGGGAGGAGTCCAGCTGTCCTATGGTGGTTAGTCTACATCTCCCTCACTATTTGGAGCTTGGAGGACGTTGGTGGGAGGAGTCCAGCTGTCCTTTGGTGGTGAGTCTACATCTCCCTCACTAGTAGGAGCTTGGAGGATGTTGGTGGGAGGAGTCCAGCTGTCCTATGGTGGTGAGTCTACATCTCCCTCACTAGTAGGAGCTTGGAGGATGTTGGTGGGAGAAGTACAGCTATCCTATGGTGGTGAGTCTACATCTCCCTCACTAGAAAGAGCTTGCAGGACATTGGTGGGAGAAGTCCAGCTGTCCTATGGTGGTGAGTCTACATCTCCCTCACTAGAAAGAGCTTGCAGGACATTGGTGGGAGAAGTCCAGCTGTCCTATGGTGGTGAGTCTACATCTCCCTCACTAGGAGGAGCTTGGAGGATGTTGGTGGGAGGAGTCCAGCTGTCCTATGAAGGTGAGTCTACATCTCCCTCACTAGGAGGAGCTTGGAGGATGTTGGTGGGAGGAGTCCAGCTGTCCTATGGTGGTTAGTCTACATCTCCCTCACTATTTGGAGCTTGGAGGACGTTGGTGGGAGAAGTCCAGCTGTCCTATGGTGGTGCGTCTACATCTCCCTCACTAGTAGGAGCTTGGAGGATGTTGGTGGGAGGAGTCCAGCTGTCCTATGGTGGTGTCTCGGTCTGATTTCATAGTTTTTGACAGTTTCTGACAGGTGGTGAGTCTACATCTCCCTTACTAGGAGGAGCTTAGAGGACGCTGGTGGGTGGAGTCCAGCTGTCCTATGGTGGTTAGTCTACATCTCCCTCACTAGGAGGAGCTTGGAGGATGTTGGTGGGAGGAGTCCAGCTATCCTATGGTGGTGTCTCGGTCTGATTTCATAGTTTTTGACAGTTTCTGACAGGTGGTGAGTCTACATCTCCCTTACTAGGAGGAGCTTAGAGGACGCTGGTGGGTGGAGTCCAGCTGTCCTATGGTGGTTAGTCTACATCTCCCTCACTAGGAGGAGCTTGGAGGACGTTGGTGGGAGAAGTGCAGCTGTCCTATGGTGGTGAGTCTACATCTCCCTCACTAGGAGGAGCTTAGAGGACGCTGGTGGGAGGAGTCCAGCTGTCCTATGGTGGTGAGTCTACATCTCCCTCACTAGGAGGAGCTTAGAGGACGCTGGTGGGAGGAGTCCAGCTGTCCTATGGTGGTTAGTCTACATCTCCCTCACTAGGAGGAGCTTGGAGGACGTTGGTGGGGGGAGTCCAGCTGTCCTATGGTGGTGAGTCTACATCTTCCTCACTAGGAGGAGCTTGGAGGACATTGGTTGAGAAGTCAAGCTGTCCTATGGTGGTGAGTCTACATCTCCCTCACTAAGAGGAGCTTAGAGAACGTTGGTGGGAGAAGTCCAGCTTTCCTATTATGGTGAGTCTACATCTCCCTCACTAGGAGGAGCTTGGAGGATGTTGGTGGGAGAAGTCCAGCTGTCCTATGGTAGTGAGTCTACATTTCCCTCACTAGGAGGAGCTTGGAGGACGTTGGTGGGAGAAGTACAGCTGTCCTATGATGGTGAGTCTACATCTCCCTCACTAGAAAGAGCTTGCAGGACATTGGTGGGAGAAGTACAGCTGTCCTATGGTGGTGAGTCTACATCTTCCTCACTAGGAGGAGCTTGGAGGACGTTGGTGGGAGGAGTCCAGCTGTCCTATGGTGAAATGAAAGTTGAATCCGCGCAATGAAAATAGGTACAGGTGGAATATAGAACTGCTGCCTCTACAGGTGCAATTCCACCAGAGTGGAATGTACTGAATTAAGAGGAAAATGGATGTAGGAGTGGCGCTGTTCTGGTGAATAATTAGTGATGAGCCACTATTAGCTGGCAGTGTGTTATAATAGTATCTGGGTGGTATTACAACCTCTTGTGGCTATTTAAAAATGTGATAACAATAGATAAAGGGACTAATTCTTTACTAATATTCCGTATGTGAGTTGTCCCATGTGAATAACAACCAAACATTTGATGAATACTGATGTCTACAAAATGATATGAAAAATTATATAAAAAGTGCCCAAAATAACATACAGTACATAAATGTACCTGGTAATAAAGTGCATAAGCAGGAAAGTGCTTAGTGGAAAAAAAGAGGGGGGGGGGGGGGGGGTTGCTATTTAGCAGATTGACAAAGTGACTTGTGACAAAGTCTTTGGCTGAGAGCTGCAATGTACTCTATGAAGTTCTGCTGGTTGGACAACAGTTGAAGGATCTCCCCATTACCGCAGATCTTGTCTTCAGGTCTGTGACACAAAGACAGATGCCCCATCATTCTCAGGGGCCCCTGCAACTCAGCTGTGCTGCAACATTCATCTGCAGCACGAAGCGGAACTGCCAGGAGTTGCTACACAATGGCAAATACTGAGATCGCGCAATACGGGGGGAGGATATTCGCTGAGTGCACATTAGGAACAAGAAGATCCGCTTTTAACAATATTGTTTTTCTAGAGGAATCAATTCTTTCCAAGCACAGAACCATTTGTACACACAAAAAGACTTTTTAAAGCAATATTGTTTTTCCAGCAAGCACTGGCTTTTATTGTTTGAGCACAAGTCACTTTGTCCATCTGCTAAATAGCAACCCCCCCCCCCCCCCCCCTTTTTTTTCCACTAAGCACTTTCCTGTTTATGTACTTTATTACCAGGTACATTTATGTACTGTATGTTATATTGGGCACTTTTTATATAATTTTGTAGACATCAGTATTCATCAAATGTTTGGTTGTTATTCACATGGGACAACTCACATACAGAATATTAGTAAAGAATTAGTCCCTTTATCTATTGTTATCACTTTTCTAAATAGCCACAAGAGGTTGTAATACCACCCAGATACTATTATAACACACTGCCAGCTAATAGTGGCTCATCACTAATTATTCACCAGAACAGCGCCACTCCTACATCCATTTTACTCTTAAGCTGTCCTATGGTGGTGAGTCTACATCTCCCTCACTAGGAGGAGCTTGGAGGACGTTGGTGGGATGGAGTCCAGCTGTCCTATGGTGGTGAGTCTACATCTTCCTCACTAGGAGGAGCTTAGAGAACGTTGGTGGGAGGAGTCCAGCTGTCCTATGGTGGTGAGTCTACATCTTCCTCACTAGGAGGAGCTTAGAGAACGTTGGTGGGAGGAGTCCAGCTGTCCTATGGTGTTGAGTCTACATCTTCCTCACTAGGAGGAGCTTGGAGGACGTTGGTGGGAGGAGTCCAGCTGTCCTATGGTGGTGAGTCTACATCTTCCTCACTAGGAGGAGCTTAGAGAACGTTGGTGGGAGGAGTCCAGCTGTCCTATGGTGTTGAGTCTACATCTCCCTCACTAGGAGGAGCTTGGAGAATGTTGGTGGGAGGAGTCCAGCTGTCCTATGGTGTTGAGTCTACATCTTCCTCACTAGGAGGAGCTTGGAGGACGTTGGTGGGAGGAGTCCAGCTGTCCTATGGTGTTGAGTCTACATTTCCCTCACTAGGAGGAGCTTGGAGAATGTTGGTGGGAGGAGTCCAGCTGTCCTATGGTGGTGAGTCTACATCTTCCTCACTAGGAGGAGCTTAGAGAACGTTGGTGGGAGGAGTCCAGCTGTCCTATGGTGTTGAGTCTACATCTCCCTCACTAGGAGGAGCTTGGAGAATGTTGGTGGGAGGAGTCCAGCTGTCCTATGGTGTTGAGTCTACATCTCCCTCACTAGGAGGAGCTTAGAGAACGTTGGTGGGAGGAGTCCAGCTGTCCTATGGTGTTGAGTCTACATCTTCCTCACTAGGAGGAGCTTGGTGGATATCGGCAGGAGGCAGCCAGTGATCCTGTGGCTGAGTGAGTTGATGACACCTTTGCCGAGAAGTCAGTGACCGTGTGTAGCTGTTAAACTCTGGAAGGTCACCAACAGCATAAAGATCCCGAGGGACTTTCATTTTTGAATTTTTGCACTCTACAGCCAGAAAGTCCAGGCAGGAGACCTCAAGTTATCCAGTTCTGAAGTCCGTCCCCCTTCATCCTTCCTGGGATTCTCCCCCCCCCGCTTTCCTTCATCCTTCCTGGGATTCTCCCCCCAACGCTTTCCTTCATCCTTCCTGGGATTCTCCCCCCCCCCCGCTTTCCTTCATCCTTCCCAGGATCCCCCCCCCCCCGCTTTCCTTCATCCTTCCCAGGATTTCCCCCCCCCCGCTTTCCTTCATCCTTCCTGGGATTCCCCCCCCTTTCCTTCATTCTCCCCCCCTCCCGCTTTCTTTCATCCTTCCCGGGATTCTTCCCCCCCAACGCTTTCCTTCATCCTTCCCGGGATTCTTTCCTACCCCCCGCTTTCCTTCATCCTTCCCCGGATTCTTTCCTACCCCCCTCCCGCTTTCCTTTATCCTTCCCGGGATTCTTTCCTACCCCCCTCCCGCTTTCCTTTATCCTTCCCGGGATTCTTTCCTACCCCCCCCTCGCTTTCCTTTATCCTTCCCGGGATTCTTTCCTCCTTTCCTCCCTCCCACTCGCTTTCCTTCATCCTTCCTGGGATTCTTTCCCTCCTTCCCGGGATTCTTCCCCCCCCCGCTTTCCTTCATCCTTCCCGGGATTCTTTCCTACCCCCCCTCGCTTTCCTTCATCCTTCCTGGGATTCTTTCCTTCTGATAAAATAGAAGTGAAACAAAAGAAATCTGGGAGGCGTTTCTTTTTGGGGTGTCCTGTACCCCGAACCCTCCCAATAAAACTATAAGAAGCCGGTAGTGAGAAGAAGAGAGAAGATTCCTCTGAGGTCACCGATTTCCTCTGAGCCAGGAGGCCGGCGCTGTCACCCGTCTGATGAAGATTTTGGTGTCAGGGAGGGGACAATGCCGGTCTGATCCGCTCTTCCCCAGAGACAACCAGCCTGATGTCTTCTATCTTCTTCATGTGGATGTGATGGGTGACAGCGATCGATGGGTGACAGTGACTGACGGGTGACAGCGACTGACGGGTGACAGCGACTGATGGGTGACAGCGACCGCCAATTCCAACATCACAACCAGGAATGATTGTGATGCGGCCCATCATGAGCAGTATGGTCCCAGAAGGATGTCCTCCACTGACACCGATGTCCTCCACTGACACCGATGTCCACCACTGACACCGATGTCCACCACTGACACCGATGTCCTCCACTGACACCGATGTCCCCCACTGACACCGATGTCCACCACTGACACCGATGTCCTCCACTGACACCGATGTCCCCCACTGACACCAATGTCACCAACTAATACCAATGTCCCCCACTGAACACTAATGTCACCAACTGCCACCAATGTCCCCCACTGACACCAATGTCCTCCACTGATACCAATGTCGCCCACTTACACAAATATCCCCCACTGAACATCATTGTCCCCCACTGACACCAATATCCCTAACCTCATCAACCACCAGTCCCCCCTACCCCTCCACAAGGTGCCAGTGACACCTCCCTTTCCCTCCACAGAGTCCTATTGCCCCCCTCTCCCCCCACAAAGTATAGAGGCTACCCTCTAGTCAAAAAACAGTGCCCCCCCTCCATAGAGTACCAGTGCCCCTGTTCCCCCTTCAAATTAGCAGTGCCCCCCTCATTCTTTCCATTCATCCCATCACACTGGCAGCATGCTGGAAATGTTTCCCTCCTCCTCCCCTATGTCCTGCAATGACTCCTCCTGACCTTCCCGCCTGTTGAAGACAATTTATTCCGTTCACGTGTCTGAACATTTCACTCGTCGTTTTGTTTCTCAGCGTGAATTCCGTGCCGGGAAGAGAAAAATGATTATTATTGAAGAAGGAATGGACGTTTGGATGGCGTTCACCACCGAGAAATGATCGCACATCAAGCTTAGCCATGGAAGGGGGAGGTGTGTGCTCTGAACTCCATCCCGCTAAACACAATCGGATTACTGACCGCCATAATGGACAATCAGCAGATCACTGTGAGAGTGTCCCCCGAAGAGGACCTACCTGGATGTATGACACATCTACACTGATCATCAGACCACCATGACGGTGTCCCCCGAAGAGGACCTACCTGGAGGTATGACACATCTACACTAATCATCAGACCACCATGGCGGTTGCCCTGAAGAAGACCCACCTGGAGATATGACATCTACACTGATCATCAGACCACCATGACGGTGTCCCCTGAAGAAGACCCACCTGGAGATGTGACACATCTACACTGATCATCAGACCACCACGAGGGTGACCCCTGAAGAAGACCTACCTGGAGGTATGACACATCTACACTGATCATCAGACCACCATGAGGGTGTCCCCTGAAGAAGACCTACCTGGAGGTATGACACATCTAAACTGATCATCAGACCACCATGAGGGTGTCCCCTGAAGAAGACCTACCTGGAGGTATGACACATCTAAACTGATCATCAGACCACCATGAGGGTGTCCCCTGAAGAAGACCTACCTGGAGGTATGACACATCTAAACTGATCATCAGACCACCATGAGGGTGTCCCCTGAAGAAGACCTACCTGGAGGTATGACACATCTACACTGATCCCAGCTGCCTGTTCATGTAACGTCACAACATCAATAGTGGGGAGGAGCTGCCTGTTCATGTAACGTCATGACTAGGGATGAACTTCGAAAACGAGTCGAACCCATGTTTGACTCGAACATCGCCTGTTTGACCGTTCGTCGAATTGCGAACGTTATGGGCCGTTCGCGCCAAATTCGAGTGGCGCGTCACGGCCCATAATTCACTGCGGAATGGCAGTGCATTGCTGGCTGATGATTGGCCAAGCATGCACTATGACCCGCATGCTTGGCCAATCACAGCGCCGTCTGTACAGAGAGCGTAATTGGCCAAAGCCAGGGTGACTTTGGCCAATTATGGCTCAGGTGGTTTAGTACACGCCCCACACTATATAAGGCCGCCTGCACGGCGGCATTGTGTAGTGTGTTGCGGCAGCGGAGAGAGAGAGAGACAGTGTCATTTGATTTAAGTTAGATAGAGTAGGCAGGCGAGTCAGTTAGCTGCACTTACAGTGTATTGTTCTCTAACCCCACTTTACCTTCAGTCCTCTCTGAGACCTGCACTGAAAGGAATGAAGGTGTAGAATTAGGTGTGTCACAGCCAAGTACTTGTGGGCAATCTGCTTTTGGTACACCGACGTCAGATTGTACCAGGCAAATTTCCCTGCCCCAGCTGCTGCACCGCCGAAAGAAGTTCACTCCCAGCCGTCCACATGCCCAGCGGTTGAATGCTAGCTTGGCTAAATTGCTAGCACTTCAACTGCTGCCTTTTCAGTTGGTAGACTCTGCCCCCTTCCGTGAGTTTGTGGAATGTGCGGTTCCTCAGTGGCAGGTACCCAAACGCCACTTTTTCTCACGGAAGGCGATTCCGGCTCTCTACCGGCATGTGGAAGGCAATGTCTTGGCCTTGCTGGACAGGGCGGTCAGCGGTAAGGTGCATATTACCCCTGACTCATGGTCCAGCAGGCATGGACAGGGACGTTACCTATCTTTCACCGCGCACTGGGTGACTCTTCTGGCAGCTGGGAAGGATGCAGGACAAGGTGCAGTAGTGTTGGAGGTTGTTCCGCCACCACGCCTCCAGATTTCTACTAGTGTTGATTCTGCCACACCTCTCTCCTCCACCCCCTCCTCTTCTTCTTCCTCCATGGCCTCTTCCTGTGCTTTGTCCTTGGAACCAGCGGTGCTCCGTAGTCGTTCAAGGGGCTACGCAAATACGCAGGCCAAAAGATGCCATGCGGTGCTTGAGCTGGTGTGCTTGGGGGACAGGAGCCACACTGGGGCAGAGATTCTGTCAGCTCTGCAGGGGCAGGTTCAGAGGTGGTTGACGCCACGCCAACTTAAGGCAGGAATGGTGGTTTGCGACATTGGCACCAACCTCCTCTCCGCTCTCCGACGGGGACAACTGACCCATGTGCCCTGTTTGGCTCACGTCCTTAACTTGGTGGTGCAGCGGTTCTTGGGCAGGTACCCGGGCTTACAGGATGTCCTGAGGCAGGCCAGGAAAGTCTGTGTGCATTTCCGCCGGTCATATAATGCCTGTGCTCGGCTGGTGGACCTCCAAAAGGAGTTTAACCTGCCCAAGAACCGCCTGAACTGTGACATGCCCACCAGGTGGAACTCAACGTTGGCCATGCTGCAGCGGCTGCACACGCAGCAGAGGGCCATCAATGAGTACCTGTGCGACTATGGCACCAGGACAGGTTCAGGGGAGCTTGGTTTTTTTCCCCACGCCAGTGGGCCATGATCAGGGATGCATGCACTGTCCTGTCACCATTCGAGGAGGCCACGAGGATGGTGAGCAGTGACAGTGCATGCATCAGTGACACTGTCCCCCTTGTCCACCTGTTGGAGCACACGCTGCTTGGAATAATGGACAGGGCACTTGAGGCAGAACAGAGGCAGGAAGAGGAGGACTTCCTTAGCTCTCAAGGCCCCCTTTATCCAGACAGTGTTCCTGCATGCCCGCCGATCACACAGGAAGAGGAGGAGGAGGAGGAGGAAGATTGTGTCAGTATGGAGGTGGAGCCTGGCACTCAGCATCAGCAGCAGTCTTTAAGGGATCAGTCCCAAGAAACACATGGACTTGTACGTGGCTGGGAGGAGGTGGCTGCGGACCATGTCGTCCTTAGTGACCCAGAGGACTCCGGACCGAATTCCTCAGCAAACCTACGCTGCATGGCCTCCCTGATCCTGCAAAGCCTCGTATTTGTGGTATCAAGGAGAAGGACCAATACTGGCTGGCAACCCTCCTTGATCCACGTTACAAGGGTAAGGTTGCGGACCTTATCTTGCCATCGCAGAGGGAGCAGAAGATGAAACATCTTCGGGAGGCCTTGCAAAAAGGTCTGTGCAACGCTTTCCCAGAGACTGGGAGGTTACAAACTCCTGTTTCTGGACAACGTGTTGCTGAGGCTTCGGTCAGTCAAAGAAGGAGCGGTGGAGAAGGTGGCCGTCTGACCGATGCGTTCAGACAATTTTTTAGTCCGCAGCCCCAAGGTATGATCGGTTCCAGCAACCATCGCCAGCGTCTGTTTTACATGGTGCAGGAATACCTAGGGGCAAGATCAGACTTGGACACCTTTCCCACCGAAAATCCTCTGGGTTACTGGGTCTTGAGGATGGATCACTGGCCAGAGCTTGCACAGTATGCAATTGAGCTACTGGCCTCTCCTGCATCCAGCGTTCTTTCGGAACGCACATTCAGTGCTGCTGGAGGCGTGGTAACCGATCACAGGGTGCGTCTGTCCACCGACTCGGTCGATCGGCTGACCTTCATAAAAATGAATCAGTCTTGGCTCACCACCAGCTACCAAGCACCTGATGCTGATGTAACCGAATATTTTTTTTTTTAAAGTGAGATCCCTTCAAAGACTGCCAATGCTGATGCTGAGTGACTATCCCTGAGTAATTATCCTCTTCCTCCTCAATCATCACGCTGATAGCTTGTAAGAACATTTTTGGTTCTGGGCGCCACCACCAGTGCCTAAGGCACAATTTTTCTGCCCCTGTCTAACAGGGGCGTGTAATTACAATTTTTGATGCAATATTTTGAAGCAGGGCTCATTCCAGCGCCCCAACTAGAGTATCTGTGAGGGGTTGCAGTGTTGTGGCACCAGCACCAGTGCCTAAGGCCTAATTTTTCAGCTCCTGTTCAACAGGGGCATGTAATTACAATTCTTGATCTAATATTTCACAGCATAAAAAACCAAAGAAGAAAGCGCCTCTTAAGTATAGCGGATTTATTTGTATGTTAAAAGCATAGTAAACACTCACATTAAGGTAGATGATGTACTGCTTCCATAAAGAACTGGTCCCGGTGTCTCTCGGTGGTGACTGGTGATCAAAAGGGAGCCTGGATGGACGCCGTGCGGTGGCCGCGGACCTCCGCTCGGAGGCACCAGCTGTACAAGCGGTGTAGTGGAGAAGTCACTTCCGCGTTCCAGCGGATCACATGGGAGATGACGTCACTGGGACAGTTCAGACTAGCTGGGAACCACTACGCGTTTCAGAGCATGCGCGAAGCTCGTAACGAGCATGCGCACTCCTTTTTCAAGTGACACTTGAAAAAGGAGTGCGCATGCTCGTTACGAGCTTCGCGCATGCTCTGAAACGCGTAGTGGTTCCCAGCTAGTCTGAACTGTCCCAGTGACGTCATCTCCCATGTGATCCGCTGGAACGCGGAAGTGACTTCTCCACTACACCGCTTGTACAGCTGGTGCCTCCGAGCGGAGGTCTGCGGCCACCGCACGGCGTCCATCCAGGCTCCCTTTTGATCACCAGTCACCTCCGAGAGACACCGGGACCAGTTCTTTATGGAAGCAGTACATCATCTACCTTAATGTGAGTGTTTACTATGCTTTTAACATACAAATAAATCCGCTATACTTAAGAGGCGCTTTCTTCTTTGGTTTTTATGTTCATATGGAGACTGACTTCACTCAACAGGAAGCTGCCCTTGGTATCTTGGAGAAATAGATTTCCCGGATTCCTAGATTTTCATTAATCCAAGGATCACAGATCTCTTTCTGGCATCATCTATTGACTTTTTTCCCATTCATTTGTTTGGCTGTATTTCCATGGACTTTGGCGCGATTACATTATTTGTTTTAATATTTCACAGCAGGGCTCTGTGAGGGCTTACAGTGTTGTGGCCACAGCAACACCTAAGGCCCAAATTTCTGCTGAGTATATAGGGCAGGACCCTACTTTCAAACATCTAACTTACAAACGACTCCTACTTGCAAACGGAAGGAGACAACAGGAAGTGAGATGAAATCTACCCCTAGGAAGGGAAATTCTCTCCTGTAAGAGTTAATATGGGAAAACAATTTCTCCTTTCCACTGATGCTTTCCAATCCTTGTTCCACAAAAAAACCCAAATTTTCAAAAAACATTTTTCATTGGGACAGAAAGTGAGGTGAAATCTTCTGAAGAGGAGGAAAGACAGCAAAACAAATGTCACAGGGGTGATAACCCTTCCCTATGTTTTCCAAAAAGCTTAAAAAAGATTTTTTGGCTGGAGCTAAACACGTTAAAAATGTACCCGTTCAAAATTACAAAGAGATTCTACTTAACAACAAACCTACAGTCCCTGTCTTGTTTGCACCGCCTGTATACTGCTGTTCAGAGTATATAGGGCCTGGTGGCCCCACACCTTTCCTTATTTTAATTTGGGTGCGGGGTTCCCCTTAATATCCATACAAGACCCAAAGGGCCTGGTAATGGACTGGGGGGTACCCATGCCGTTTGTCTCACTGATTTTCATCCATATTGCCAGGACCCGACATGACATTAAACCCGCAAGCAGTTTTAAATGACATTTTTTCCTTTAAAAATGACATTTGGTGCAGGGACTGTTCTAAACATGGGAAACACGCGTCACTTTACAGGCATACTATAGACACCCCCCAGGTACGATATTTAAAGGAATATTTCACTTTTTTTTCACTTTAAGCATCATTAAAATCACTGCTTCCGAAAAAACGATAAAACTTTTGGGGCAGGACCCGGGTCCCCAAACACTTTTTAGGACAATAACTTGCAAATTAGCTTTTAAAATGAGCACTTTTGATTTCTCACATTCGAGTCCCATAGACATCAATGGGGTTCTAAAGTTTGCGCAAACTTTCGGTCCGTTCGCAGGTTCTGGTGCGAACCGAACCGGGGGTGTTCGGCTCATCCCTAGTCAAGACATCAATAGTGGGAAGGACCTGCCTGTTCATGTAACGTCATCACGTCAATAGTGGGGGAGCTGCCTGTTCATGTAACGTCACCACATCAAGAGCGAGAAGGAGCTGCCTGTTCATGTAACAACATTGCGTCAATAGTGGGGGAGCTGCCTGTTCATGTAACGTCACCACATCAAGGGCGAGAAGGAGCTGCCTGTTCATGTAACTTCATCACGTCAATAGCGGGGAGGTGCTGCATGTTCATATAACGTCACCACATCAATAGTGGGGAGGAGCTGCCTGTTCATGTAACGTCACCACATCAGGAGCGAGAAGGAGCTGCCTGTTCATGTAACGTCATCACGTCAATAGTGGGGGAGCTGCCTGTTCATGTAATGTTACAACATCAATAGTGGGGAGGAGCTGCCTGTTCATGTAACGTCACCACATCAATAGTGAGGAGGAGCTACCTGTTCATGTAACGTCACCACATCAATAGTGAGGAGGAGCTGCCTGTTCATGTAACGTCACCACATCAATAGTGAGGAGGAGCTGCCTGTTCATGTAACGTCACCACATCAATAGTGAGGAGGAGCTGCCTGTTCATGTAACGTCACCACATCAAGAGCGAGAAGGAGCTGCCTGTTCATGTAACGTCATCACGTCAATAGTGGGGGAGCTGCCTGTTCATGTAACGTCACCACATCAAGGGCGAGAAGGAGCTGCCTGTTCATGTAACGTCATCATGTCAATAGTGGGGAGGAGATGCCTGTTCATGTTACGTCACCACATCAATAGTGGGGAAGCTGCCTGTTCATTTAACGTCACCACATCAAGGGCGAGAAGGAGCTGCCTGTTCATGTAACATCATCACGTCTATAGTGGGGAGGAGATGCCTGTTTATGTAACGTCACCACATCAATAGTGGGGAGGAGCTGCCTGTTCATGTAACGTCACAACATCAATAGTGGGGAGAAGCTGCCTGTTCATGTAACGTCACCACATCAATAGTTGGGAGGAGCTGCCTGTTCATGTAACGTCACCATATCAATAGTTGGGAGGAGCTGCCTGTTCATGTAACGTCACCACATCAATAGTGGGGAAGAGCTGCCTGTTCATGTAACGTCACCACATCAATAGTGGGGAGGAGCTTCCTGTTCATGTAACGTTCATCACATCAATAGTGGGGAGGAGCTGCCTGTTCATGTAACATCACCACATCAATAGTGGGGAGGAGCTTCCTGTTCATGTAACGTTCATCACATCAATAGTGGGGAGGAGCTGCCTGTTCATGTAACGTCATCACGTCAATAGTGGGGGAGCTGCCTGTTCATGTAACGTCACCACATCAAGAGCGAGAAGGAGCTGCCTGTTCATGTAACAACATTGCGTCAATAGTGGGGGAGCTGCCTGTTCATGTAACGTCACCACATCAAGGGCGAGAAGGAGCTGCCTGTTCATGTAACTTCATCACGTCAATAGCGGGGAGGTGCTGCATGTTCATATAACGTCACCACATCAATAGTGGGGAGGAGCTGCCTGTTCATGTAACGTCACCACATCAATAGTGGGGTGGAGATGCCTGCTCATGTAACGTCACCACATCAATAGTGGGGAGGAGCTGCCTGTTCATGTAACGTCACCACATCAATAGTGGGGAGAAGCTGCCTGTTCATGTAACGTCACCACATCAATAGTGGGGAGGAGCTGCCTGTTCATGTAGCATCACCACATCAATAGTGGGGAGGAGCTGCCTGTTCATGTAATGTCATCACGTCAATAGTGGGGAGGAGCTGCCTGTTCATGTAACATCATCACGTCAATAGTGAGGAGGAGCTGCCTGTTCATGTAGCGTCACCATGTCAATAGAGAGAAGGAGCGGACCCTTCATGTAATGTCACCACATCAAGAGCGAGAAGGAGCTGCCTGTTCATGTAACGTCATTACATCAATAGTAGGGGAGCTGCCTGTTCGTGTAACGTCACCACATCAGGAGCGAGAAGGAGCTGCCTGTTCATGTAACGTCATCACGTCAATAGTGGGGGAGCTGCCTGTTCATGTAATGTTACAACATCAATAGTGGGGAGGAGCTGCCTGTTCATGTAACGTCACCACATCAATAGTGAGGAGGAGCTACCTGTTCATGTAACGTCACCACATCAATAGTGAGGAGGAGCTGCCTGTTCATGTAACGTCACCACATCAATAGTGAGGAGGAGCTGCCTGTTCATGTAACGTCACCACATCAAGAGCGAGAAGGAGCTGCCTGTTCATGTAACGTCATCACGTCAATAGTGGGGGAGCTGCCTGTTCATGTAACGTCACCACATCAAGGGCGAGAAGGAGCTGCCTGTTCATGTAACGTCATCATGTCAATAGTGGGGAGGAGATGCCTGTTCATGTAACGTCACCACATCAATAGTGGGGAAGCTGCCTGTTCATTTAACGTCACCACATCAAGGGCGAGAAGGAGCTGCCTGTTCATGTAACATCATCACGTCTATAGTGGGGAGGAGATGCCTGTTTATGTAACGTCACCCCATCAATAGTGGGGAGGAGCTGCCTGTTCATGTAACGTCACAACATCAATAGTGGGGAGAAGCTGCCTGTTCATGTAACGTCACCACATCAATAGTTGGGAGGAGCTGCCTGTTCATGTAATGTCACCACATCAATAGTTGGGAGGAGCTGCCTGTTCATGTAACGTCACCACATCAATAGTGGGGAAGAGCTGCCTGTTCATGTAACGTCACCACATCAATAGTGGGGAGGAGCTTCCTGTTCATGTAACGTTCATCACATCAATAGTGGGGAGGAGCTGCCTGTTCATGTAACATCACCACATCAATAGTGGGGAGGAGCTTCCTGTTCATGTAACGTTCATCACATCAATAGTGGGGAGGAGCTGCCTGTTCATGTAACGTCATCACGTCAATAGTGGGGGAGCTGCCTGTTCATGTAACGTCACCACATCAAGAGCGAGAAGGAGCTGCCTGTTCATGTAACAACATTGCGTCAATAGTGGGGGAGCTGCCTGTTCATGTAACGTCACCACATCAAGGGCGAGAAGGAGCTGCCTGTTCATGTAACTTCATCACGTCAATAGCGGGGAGGTGCTGCATGTTCATATAACGTCACCACATCAATAGTGGGGAGGAGCTGCCTGTTCATGTAACGTCACCACATCAATAGTGGGGTGGAGATGCCTGCTCATGTAACGTCACCACATCAATAGTGGGGAGGAGCTGCCTGTTCATGTAACGTCACCACATCAATAGTGGGGAGGAGCTGCCTGTTCATGTAGCATCACCACATCAATAGTGGGGAGGAGCTGCCTGTTCATGTAATGTCATCACGTCAATAGTGGGGAGGAGCTGCCTGTTCATGTAACATCATCACGTCAATAGTGAGGAGGAGCTGCCTGTTCATGTAGCGTCACCATGTCAATAGAGAGAAGGAGCGGACCCTTCATGTAATGTCACCACATCAAGAGCGAGAAGGAGCTGCCTGTTCATGTAACGTCATTATGTCAATAGTAGGGGAGCTGCCTGTTCATGTAACGTCACCACATCAGGAGCGAGAAGGAGCTGCCTGTTCATGTAACGTCATAACGTCAATAGTGGGGGAGCTGCCTGTTCATGTAATGTTACAACATCAATAGTGGGGAGGAGCTGCCTGTTCATGTAACGTCACCACATCAATAGTGAGGAGGAGCTACCTGTTCATGTAACGTCACCACATTAATAGTGAGGAGGAGCTGCCTGTTCATGTAACGTCACCACATCAATAGTGAGGAGGAGCTGCCTGTTCATGTAACGTCACCACATCAAGAGCGAGAAGGAGCTGCCTGTTCATGTAACGTCATCACGTCAATAGTGGGGGAGCTGCCTGTTCATGTAACGTCACCACATCAAGGGCGAGAAGGAGCTGCCTGTTCATGTAACGTCATCATGTCAATAGTGGGGAGGAGATGCCTGTTCATGTAACGTCACCACATCAATAGTGGGGAAGCTGCCTGTTCATTTAACGTCACCACATCAAGGGCGAGAAGGAGCTGCCTGTTCATGTAACATCATCACGTCTATAGTGGGGAGGAGATGCCTGTTTATGTAACGTCACCACATCAATAGTGGGGAGGAGCTGCCTGTTCATGTAACGTCACAACATCAATAGTGGGGAGAAGCTGCCTGTTCATGTAACGTCACCACATCAATAGTTGGGAGGAGCTGCCTGTTCATGTAACGTCACCACATCAATAGTTGGGAGGAGCTGCCTGTTCATGTAACGTCACCACATCAATAGTGGGGAAGAGCTGCCTGTTCATGTAACGTCACCACATCAATAGTGGGGAGGAGCTTCCTGTTCATGTAACGTTCATCACATCAATAGTGGGGAGGAGCTGCCTGTTCATGTAACATCACCACATCAATAGTGGGGAGGAGCTTCCTGTTCATGTAACGTTCATCACATCAATAGTGGGGAGGAGCTGCCTGTTCATGTAACATCATCACGTCAATAGTGGGGGAGCTGCCTGTTCATGTAACGTCACCACATCAAGAGCGAGAAGGAGCTGCCTGTTCATGTAACAACATTGCGTCAATAGTGGGGGAGCTGCCTGTTCATGTAACGTCACCACATCAAGGGCGAGAAGGAGCTGCCTGTTCATGTAACTTCATCACGTCAATAGCGGGGAGGTGCTGCATGTTCATATAACGTCACCACATCAATAGTGGGGAGGAGCTGCCTGTTCATGTAACGTCACCACATCAATAGTGGGGTGGAGATGCCTGCTCATGTAACGTCACCACATCAATAGTGGGGAGAAGCTGCCTGTTCATGTAACGTCACCACATCAATAGTGGGGAGGAGCTGCCTGTTCATGTAGCATCACCACATCAATAGTGGGGAGGAGCTGCCTGTTCATGTAATGTCATCACGTCAATAGTGGGGAGGAGCTGCCTGTTCATGTAACATCATCACGTCAATAGTGAGGAGGAGCTGCCTGTTCATGTAGCGTCACCATGTCAATAGAGAGAAGGAGCGGACCCTTCATGTAATGTCACCACATCAAGAGCGAGAAGGAGCTGCCTGTTCATGTAACGTCATTACATCAATAGTAGGGGAGCTGCCTGTTCGTGTAACGTCACCACATCAGGAGCGAGAAGGAGCTGCCTGTTCATGTAACGTCATCACGTCAATAGTGGGGGAGCTGCCTGTTCATGTAATGTTACAACATCAATAGTGGGGAGGAGCTGACTGTTCATGTAACGTCACCACATCAATAGTGAGGAGGAGCTACCTGTTCATGTAACGTCACCACATCAATAGTGAGGAGGAGCTGCCTGTTCATGTAACGTCACCACATCAATAGTGAGGAGGAGCTGCCTGTTCATGTAACGTCACCACATCAAGAGCGAGAAGGAGCTGCCTGTTCATGTAACGTCATCACGTCAATAGTGGGGGAGCTGCCTGTTCATGTAACGTCACCACATCAAGGGCGAGAAGGAGCTGCCTGTTCATGTAACGTCATCATGTCAATAGTGGGGAGGAGATGCCTGTTCATGTAACGTCACCACATCAATAGAGGGGAAGCTGCCTGTTCATTTAACGTCACCACATCAAGGGCGAGAAGGAGCTGCCTGTTCATGTAACATCATCACGTCTATAGTGGGGAGGAGATGCCTGTTTATGTAACGTCACCACATCAATAGTGGGGAGGAGCTGCCTGTTCATGTAACGTCACAACATCAATAGTGGGGAGAAGCTGCCTGTTCATGTAACGTCACCACATCAATAGTTGGGAGGAGCTGCCTGTTCATGTAATGTCACCACATCAATAGTTGGGAGGAGCTGCCTGTTCATGTAACGTCACCACATCAATAGTGGGGAAGAGCTGCCTGTTCATGTAACGTCACCACATCAATAGTGGGGAGGAGCTTCCTGTTCATGTAACGTTCATCACATCAATAGTGGGGAGGAGCTGCCTGTTCATGTAACATCACCACATCAATAGTGGGGAGGAGCTTCCTGTTCATGTAACGTTCATCACATCAATAGTGGGGAGGAGCTGCCTGTTCATGTAACGTCATCACGTCAATAGTGGGGGAGCTGCCTGTTCATGTAACGTCACCACATCAAGAGCGAGAAGGAGCTGCCTGTTCATGTAACAACATTGCGTCAATAGTGGGGGAGCTGCCTGTTCATGTAACGTCACCACATCAAGGGCGAGAAGGAGCCGCCTGTTCATGTAACTTCATCACGTCAATAGCGGGGAGGTGCTGCATGTTCATATAACGTCACCACATCAATAGTGGGGAGGAGCTGCCTGTTCATGTAACGTCACCACATCAATAGTGGGGTGGAGATGCCTGCTCATGTAACGTCACCACATCAATAGTGGGGAGGAGCTGCCTGTTCATGTAACGTCACCACATCAATAGTGGGGAGGAGCTGCCTGTTCATGTAGCATCACCACATCAATAGTGGGGAGGAGCTGCCTGTTCATGTAATGTCATCACGTCAATAGTGGGGAGGAGCTGCCTGTTCATGTAACATCATCACGTCAATAGTGAGGAGGAGCTGCCTGTTCATGTAGCGTCACCATGTCAATAGAGAGAAGGAGCGGACCCTTCATGTAATGTCACCACATCAAGAGCGAGAAGGAGCTGCCTGTTCATGTAACGTCATTACGTCAATAGTAGGGGAGCTGCCTGTTCGTGTAACGTCACCACATCAGGAGCGAGAAGGAGCTGCCTGTTCATGTAACGTCATCACGTCAATAGTGGGGGAGCTGCCTGTTCATGTAATGTTAAAACATCAATAGTGGGGAGGAGCTGCCTGTTCATGTAACGTCACCACATCAATAGTGAGGAGGAGCTACCTGTTCATGTAACGTCACCACATCAATAGTGAGGAGGAGCTGCCTGTTCATGTAATGTCACCACATCAATAGTGAGGAGGAGCTGCCTGTTCATGTAACGTCACCACATCAAGAGCGAGAAGGAGCTGCCTGTTCATGTAACGTCATCACGTCAATAGTGGGGGAGCTGCCTGTTCATGTAACGTCACCACATCAAGGGCGAGAAGGAGCTGCCTGTTCATGTAACGTCATCATGTCAATAGTGGGGAGGAGATGCCTGTTCATGTAACGTCACCACATCAATAGTGGGGAAGCTGCCTGTTCATTTAACGTCACCACATCAAGGGCGAGAAGGAGCTGCCTGTTCATGTAACATCATCACGTCTATAGTGGGGAGGAGATGCCTGTTTATGTAACGTCACCACATCAATAGTGGGGAGGAGCTGCCTGTTCATGTAACGTCACAACATCAATAGTGGGGAGAAGCTGCCTGTTCATGTAACGTCACCACATCAATAGTTGGGAGGAGCTGCCTGTTCATGTAACGTCACCACATCAATAGTTGGGAGGAGCTGCCTGTTCATGTAGCATCACCACATCAATAGTGGGGAGGAGCTGCCTGTTCATGTAATGTCATCACGTCAATAGTGGGGAGGAGCTGCCTGTTCATGTAACATCATCACGTCAATAGTGAGGAGGAGCTGCCTGTTCATGTAGCGTCACCATGTCAATAGAGAGAAGGAGCGGACCCTTCATGTAATGTCACCACATCAAGAGCGAGAAGGAGCTGCCTGTTCATGTAACGTCATTACGTCAATAGTAGGGGAGCTGCCTGTTCGTGTAACGTCACCACATCAGGAGCGAGAAGGAGCTGCCTGTTCATGTAACGTCATCACGTCAATAGTGGGGGAGCTGCCTGTTCATGTAATGTTACAACATCAATAGTGGGGAGGAGCTGCCTGTTCATGTAACGTCACCACATCAATAGTGAGGAGGAGCTACCTGTTCATGTAACGTCACCACATCAATAGTGAGGAGGAGCTGCCTGTTCATGTAACGTCACCACATCAATAGTGAGGAGGAGCTGCCTGTTCATGTAACGTCACCACATCAAGAGCGAGAAGGAGCTGCCTGTTCATGTAACGTCATCACGTCAATAGTGGGGGAGCTGCCTGTTCATGTAACGTCACCACATCAAGGGCGAGAAGGAGCTGCCTGTTCATGTAACGTCATCATGTCAATAGTGGGGAGGAGATGCCTGTTCATGTAACGTCACCACATCAATAGTGGGGAAGCTGCCTGTTCATTTAACGTCACCACATCAAGGGCGAGAAGGAGCTGCCTGTTCATGTAACATCATCACGTCTATAGTGGGGAGGAGATGCCTGTTTATGTAACGTCACCACATCAATAGTGGGGAGGAGCTGCCTGTTCATGTAACGTCACAACATCAATAGTGGGGAGAAGCTGCCTGTTCATGTAACGTCACCACATCAATAGTTGGGAGGAGCTGCCTGTTCATGTAACGTCACCACATCAATAGTTGGGAGGAGCTGCCTGTTCATGTAACGTCACCACATCAATAGTGGGGAAGAGCTGCCTGTTCAAGTAACGTCACCACATCAATAGTGGGGAGGAGCTTCCTGTTCATGTAACGTTCATCACATCAATAGTGGGGAGGAGCTGCCTGTTCATGTAACATCACCACATCAATAGTGGGGAGGAGCTTCCTGTTCATGTAACGTTCATCACATCAATAGTGGGGAGGAGCTGCCTGTTCATGTAACGTCACAACATCAATAGTGGGGAGAAGCTGCCTGTTCATGTAACGTCACTACATCAATAGTTGGGAGGAGCTGCCTGTTCATGTAACGTCACCACATCAATAGTGGGGAAGAGCTGCCTGTTCATGTAACGTCACCACATCAATAGTGGGGAAGAGCTGCCTGTTCATGTAACGTCTCCACATCAATAGTGGGGAGGAGCTTCCTGTTCATGTAACGTTCATCACATCAATAGTGGGGAGGAGCTGCCTGTTCATGTAACGTCACCACATCAATAGTGGGGAAGAGCTGCCTGTTCATGTAACGTCACCACATCAATAGTGGGGAAGAGCTGCCTGTTCATGTAACGTCTCCACATCAATAGTGGGGAGGAGCTTCCTGTTCATGTAACGTTCATCACATCAATAGTTTGGAGGAGCTGCCTGTTCATGTAACAACACCACATCAATAGTGGGGAAGAGCTGCCTGTTCATGTAACGTCACCACATCAATAGTGGGGAAGAGCTGCCTGTTCATGTAACGTCTCCACATCAATAGTGGGGAGGAGCTTCCTGTTCATGTAACGTTCATCACATCAATAGTGGGGAGGAGCTGCCTGTTCATGTAACGTCACAACATCAATAGTGGGGAGAAGCTGCCTGTTCATGTAACGTCACCACATCAATAGTTGGGAGGAGCTGCCTGTTTATGTAACGTCACCACATCAATAGTGGGGAAGAGCTGCCTGTTCATGTAATGTCACCACATCAATAGTGGGGAGGAGCTTCCTGTTCATGTAACGTTCATCACATCAATAGTGGGGAGGAGCTGTCTGTTCATGTAACGTCACCACATCAATAGTGGGGAGGAGCTGCCTTTTCATGTAGCATCACCACGTCAATAGTGGGGAGGAGCTGCCTGTTCATGTAACGTCATCACATCAATAGTGAGGAGGAGCTGCCTGTTCATGTAACGTCATCACGTCAATAGTGGGGAGGAGCTGCCTCATCATGTAACGTCATCACGTCAAAAGTGGGGAGGAGCTGCCTGTTCATGTAACATCATCATGTCAATAGGGAGGAGGAGCTGCCTGTTCATGTAACGTCATCACGTCAAAAGTGGGGAGGAGCTGCCTGTTCATGTAACGTCATCATGTCAATAGTGAGGAGGAGCTGCCTGTTCATGTAACGTCATCATGCCAAAAGTGGGGAGGAGCTGCCTGTTCATGTAACGTCATCATGTCAATAGTGAGGAGTAGCTGCCTGTTCATGTAACGTCATCATGCCAAAAGTGGGGAGGAGCTGCCTGTTCATGTAACGTCATCATGTCAATAGTGGGGAGGATCTGCCTGTTCGTGTAACGTCATCACGTCAATAGTGAGGAGGAGCTGCCTGTTCATGTAACGTCATCACGTCACTAGTAGGGAGGAGCTGCCTGTTCATGTAGCTTCACCATGTCAATAGAGAGAAGAAGCGGACTCTTCATGTAATGTCATCACATCAATAGTGAGAAGGAGCTGCCTGTTCATATAGCATCACCACATCAATAGTGGGGAGGAGCTGCCTGTTCATGTAACATCATCACATCAATAGTGAGGAAGAGCTGCCTGTTCATGTAACGTCATCATGTCAATAGTGGGGAGGAGCTGTCTGTTCATTTTACGTCACCACGTCAATAGTGGGGAGGAGCTGTCTGTTTATGTTACGTCACCACGTCAATAGTGGGGAGGAGCTGTCTGTTCATGTTACGTCACCACGTCAATAGTGGGGAGGGGCTGTCTGTTCATGTTATGTCACCACGTCAATAGTGGGGAGGAGCTGTTTGTTCATGTTACGTCACCACGTCAATAGTGGGGAGGAGCTGTTTGTTCATGTTACGTCACCACGTCAATAGTGGGGAGGAGCTGTTTGTTCATGTTACGTCACCATATAGTTTTTGCCTATGTAGAAATTCTCTGAATAACATGATAATATTGGTGGACTGAGACAATCAAAAACCAATTAGTATTTATTTACAAGCACCGTATAGCAGTCAGATTAGTCAGTGGGCACAGACACTAAATGATCTTCAAAAACAAGTTGCTTAAGATTTTCCACTAAAGCCTTGCTATATACCTATATACTTCCCCCCCCACCTCAGTCCTTGTCCCCCCCAGTCCTTGTCCCCCCTCAGTCCTTGTCCCCCCTCAGTCCTTGTCCCCCCCACCTCAGTCCTTGTCCCCCCTCAGTCCTTGTCCCCCCCACCTCAGTCCTTGTCCCCCCTCAGTCCTTGTCCCCCCTCAGTCCTTGTCCCCCCTCAGTCCTTGTCCCCCCTCAGTCCTTGTCCCCCCACCTCAGTCCCTGTCCCCCCTCAGTCCTTGTCCCCCCTCAGTCCTTGTCCCCCTCAGTCCTTGTCACCCCTCAGTCCTTGTCCCCCACCTCAGTCCCTGTCCCCCCCTCAGTCCTTGTCCCCCCTTAGTCCTTGTCTACTCCTCAGTCCTTGTATCCCCCTCAGTCCTTGTCCCCCCTTAGTCCTTGTATCCCCCTCAGTCCTTGTCCCCCCTCAGTCCTTGCCCCCCCACCTCAGTCCCTGTCCCCCCTCAGTCCTTGCCCCCCCTTAGTCATTGTCCCCCCTCAGTCCTTGTCCCCTCCTTAGTCCTTGTATCCCCTCAGTCCTTGTATCCCTCTCAGTCCTTGTCCCCCCAACCTCAGTTCTTGTCCCCCCTCAGTCCTTGCCCCCCCCAGTCCTTGACTCCCTCAGTCCTTGCCCCCCCCAGTCCTTGTCCTCCCTCAGTCCTTGTCCCCCCTACCTCAGTCCCTGTCCCCCCTCAGTCCTTGCCCCCCCCTTAGTCCTTGTATCCCCCTCAGTCATTGTCCCCCCTCAGTCCTTGTCCCCTCCTTAGTCCTTGTATCCCCTCAGTCCTTGTATCCCTCTCAGTCCTTGTCCCCCCAACCTCAGTTCTTGTCCCCCCTCAGTCCTTGCCCCCCCAGTCCTTGACTCCCTCAGTCCTTGCCCCCCCAGGTTCTTGTCCTCCCTCAGTCCTTGTCCCCCTCAGTCCTTGTCCCCCCTACCTCAGTCCTTGTCCCCCCTACCTCAGTTCTTGTCCCCCCCTCAGTCCTTGTCCCCCCTCAGTTCTTGTCCCCCCCAGTCCTTGCCCCCCCAGTCCTTGTATCCCCCTCAGTCCTTGTCCCCCCCACCTCAGTCCCTGTCCCCCCTCAGTCCTTGTCCCCCCCTCAGTCCTTGTCCCCCTCAGTCCTTGTCCCCCCCTCAGTCCTTGTATCCCCCTCAGTCCTTGTCCCCCTCACCTCAGTCCCTGTCCCCTCTCAGTCCTTGTCCCCCCTCAGTCCTTGTCCCCCCTCAGTCCTTGCCCCCTCAGTCCTTGCCCCCCTCAGTCCTTGTCCCCCCCTTAGTCCTCGTCCCCCTCAGTCCTTGTCCCCCCTCAGTCCTTGTCCCCCCCCAGTCCTTGTCCCCCCCTCAGTTCTTGTCCCCCCTCAGTCCTTGCCCCCCCTCAGTCCTTGTCCCCCCCAGTCGTTGCCCCCCCCTCAGTTCTTGTCCCCCCCTCAGTCCTTGCCCCCCTCAGTCCTTGCCCCCCTCAGTCCTTGTCCCCCCAGTCCTTGTCCTCCCCTCAGTTCTTGTCCCCCCCTCAGTCCTTGCCCCCCCTCAGTCCTTGTCCCCCTTCAGTCCTTGCCCCCCCTCAGTCCTTGTCCCCCTCAGTCCTTGCCCCCCCCCTCAGTCCTTGTCCCCCCAGTCCTTGTCCCCCCTCAGTTCTTGTCCCCCCCTCAGTCCTTGTCCCCCCTTTAGTCCTTGTCCCCCCCTCAGTCCTTGTCCCCCCTTCAGTCTTTGTCCCCCCCAGTCCTTGTCCCCCCTCAGTCCTTGTCCCCCTTCAGTCCTTGCCCCCCCTCAGTCCTTGTCCCCCTCAGTCCTTGTCCCCCCTCAGTCCTTGTCCCCCCTCAGTTCTTGCCCCCCCCTCAGTCCTTGTCCCCCCTTTAGTCCTTGTCCCCACCCAGTCCTTGTCCCCCCCTCAGTTTTTGTCCCCCCCTCAGTCCTTGCCACTCCCTCAGTCCTTGTCCCCCCTTCAGTCTTTGTCCCCCCAGTCCTTGTCCCCCCTCAGTCCTTGTCCCCCCAGTCCTTGTCCCCCCTCAGTCCTTGCCCCCCCTCAGTCTTTGTCCCCCCCAGTCCTTGTCCCCCCCTCAGTCCTTGCCCCCCCTCAGTCCTTGTCCCCCCTTCAGTCTTTGTCCCCCCAGTCCTTGTCCCCCCCAGTCCTTGTCCCCCCTCAGTCTTTGTCCCCCCCTCAGTCCTTGTCCCCCCCTCAGTCCTTGTCCCCCCTCAGTCCTTGTCCCCCCCAGTCCTTGTCCCCCCTCAGTCCTTGCCCCCCCTCAGTTCTTGTCCCCCCCTCAGTCCTTGTCCCCCCTCAGTTCTTGTCCCCCCCCTCAGTCTTTGTCCCCCTTCAGTCCTTGTCCCCCCAGTCCTTGTCCCCCCCAGTCCTTGTCCCCCCTCAGTCTTTGTCCCCCCCTCAGTCCTTGCCCCCCCAGTCCTTGCCCCCCCCAGTCCTTGTCCCCCCCAGTCCTTGTCCCCCCCTCAGTCCTTGTCCCCCCCAGTCCTTGTCCCCCCCTCAGTCCTTGCCCCCCCCCAGTCCTTGTCCCCCCCTCAGTCCTTGTCCCCCCAGTCCTTGTCCCCCCATCAGTCCTTGCCCCCCCTCAGTTCTTGTCCCCCCTTCAGTCCTTGTCCCCCCCCAGTCCTTGTCCCCCCCTCAGTCCTTGTCCCCCCCAGTCCTTGTCCCCCCCTCAGTCCTTGCCCCCCCCCTCAGTTCTTGCCCCCCCCTTCAGTCCTTGTCCCCCCTTCAGTCCTTGTCCCCCCTCAGTCTTTGTCCCCCCCAGTCCTTGCCCCCCCAGTCCTTGTCCCTCGGGATGAATTCTTCTTTCCTCGGATACAGAGTGAAGGTGAATTCCGGGAGGAAATGAGATCGGATGTTTATCCCGCACAGAACGTTCGATGGAAACTTTCCTTTCCTTGTTTAAGTTGAATTTTCCTCTTTTTTTTCCATGAAAAGCAAAACAAAGTCTTCGCCGACCCCGAGCCGGGAATCTGGTCTGCCAGAACCGGTTCAGTCCGGATCCAGCGAGAACTCCGGGAAAATGTTATTACATCTCAGCAGGAAGCCGAATAACAAGAGGAGCTCCGGAGCGAACGTAAAATCCATGAATGGTGGACAAATCATCCTATAGAATATGATACTACCAGATTCAGCAGGGCCTTTCACACTGCCTCGGTCACATGTGCAACCTCCCACTCACGCTCCACTGATATGTGGGTGGAGCCTTTACTGAATATAGAGAGAAGGGGAGGATACATAATAATACAGAATCTGCCCCATTCCACAAGCTCCGCCCAACTGAACTGGTGGGACCAATAGGGACTTTAGGAGTAAAATTCCCAAATACCAAGAGAACCTCCCAAACCAGCTCTGTGGGGTATCCGGACCTCCGGACTGTAGTCCTCTCCGCAGATTCATGCATTCTGGTTGGACACACACTGTACAGTTATATACTCCCAGCATTTTAGCGCACGCTGTTGTCAGTAGCAGGATTCGGAGTGTCCCTTTAAGACTCACCTGAGAGGCACTTACCTGGGAAATGACCGCGATTGGCGAGATTGTTAGAACTCACCTGTGTGTGTGTGTGTAGAGGATGATACTATGTGTGTGTTCTTCACCTATCACCCTGAGGAAGTCCCTGGACCGTGACAACACGCATTGGGCGGAGCCAGGTGACTGAGTGCCAAACCCGGAATGTAATTACTTTGTAGTCCTATAGAAGTGCATTTTTAATGTATAAATTCATAGGACACGATGGGGGACCCTTTATTATATGAGTCCATTGCGATCTCTTAAAGGGCCATACACCCATCTATGTGGAGTTGTCTAAGCCATCTAAAGTGGCAAAAGGAGGCCATAACTGAGCGGAACCAAATAATAGCCCCAAGGTGGGGGAAGTGTTATTTGACCCGACAATTGGCAGGACCGCCATTTGAGGTGAGTCCATATAGTGAACAGAGGTGGGAATCACTATGGATGACATTAGCACACGAGCCACTGGTCCCTCTCAGACTTATCATTTCTGCCGGCTGGTCACACAGGTGGTCAAAGACTAAATCATCTCTGATCGAGGCCAGTCCCTCCCCCTCCACAGCCCGGCACTCCAGTGAGCACTGGAGGGGAGAGCAGAGAGTGGTGATTGCCAGCCCCCCCTCCACAGCCCTGCACTCCAGTGAGCACTGGAAGGGAGAGCAGAGAGCGGTGACTGCCAGTCCCTCCCTCCCCCTCCACAGCCCTGCACTCCAGTAAGCACTGGAGGGGAGAGCAGAGAGCGGTGACTGCCAGTCCCTCCCCCTCCACAGCCCGGCACTCCAGTGAGCACTGGAGGGGAGAGCAGAGAGCGGTGACTGCCAGTCCCTCCACAGCCCGGCACTCCAGTGAGCACTGGAGGGGAGAGCAGAGAGTGGTGATTGCCAGCCCCCCCTCCCCCTCCACAGCCCTGCACTCCAGTAAGCACTGGAGGGGAGAGCAGAGAGCGGTGACTGCCAGTCCCTCCCCCTCCACAGCCCGGCACTCCAGTGAGCACTGGAGGGGAGAGCAGAGAGTGGTGATTGCCAGCCCCCCCTCCCCCTCCACAGCCCTGCACTCCAGTGAGCACTGGAAGGGAGAGCAGAGAGCGGTGACTGCCAGTCCCTCCCTCCCCCTCCACAGCCCTGCACTCCAGTAAGCACTGGAGGGGAGAGCAGAGAGTGGTGATTGCCAGCCCCCCCTCCCCCTCCACAGCCCTGCACTCCAGTAAGCACTGGAGGGGAGAGCAGAGAGCGTGACTGCCAGTCCCTCCCCCTCCACAGCCCGGCACTCCAGTGAGCACTGGAGGGGAGAGCAGAGAGTGGTGATTGCCAGCCCCCCCCTCCCCCTCCACAGCCCTGCACTCCAGTGAGCACTGGAGGGGAGAGCAGAGAGCGGTGACTGCCAGTCCCTCCCTGTCCACAGCCCTGCACTCCAGTGAGCACTGAAGGGGAGAGCAGACAGTGGTGATTGCCAGCCCCCCTCCCCCTCCACAGCCCGGCACTCCAGTGAGCACTGGAGGGAGGGGAGAGCGGTGACTGACAGTCTCTCCCTCTCCCTCCACAGCCCGGCACTCCAGTGAGCACTGGAGGGGAGAGCAGAGAGCGGTGATTGACAGTCCCTCCCTCCCCCTCCACAGCCCGGCACTCCAGTGAGCACTGGAGGGAGGGGAGAGCGGTGACTGACAGTCTCTCCCTCTCCCTCCACAGCCCGGCACTCCAGTGAGCACTGGAGGGGAGAGCAGAGAGCGGTGATTGACAGTCCCTCCCTCCCCCTCCACAGCCCGGCACTCCAGTTAGCACTGGAGGGAGGGGAGAGCAGAGAGCGGTGACTGACAGTCTCTCCCTCCCCCTCCACAGCCCGGCACTCCAGTGAGCACTGGAGGGGAGAGCAGAGAGTGGTGATTGCCAGCCCCCCCTCCCCCTCCACACCCCTGCACTCCAGTGAGCACTGGAGGGGAGAGCAGAGAGCGGTGACTGCCAGTCCCTCCCCCTCCACAGCCCGGCACTCCAGTGAGCACTGGAGGGGAGAGCAGAGAGTGGTGATTGCCAGCCCCCCCTCCACAGCCCTGCACTCCAGTGAGCACTGGAGGGGAGAGCAGAGAGTGGTGATTGCCAGCCCCCCCTCCACAGCCCTGCACTCCAGTGAGCACTGGAAGGGAGAGCAGAGAGCGGTGACTGCCAGTCCCTCCCTCCCCCTCCACAGCCCTGCACTCCAGGAAGCACTGGAGGGGAGAGCAGAGAGCGTGACTGCCAGTCCCTCCCCCTCCACAGCCCTGCACTCCAGTGAGCACTGGAGGGGAGAGCAGAGAGCGGTGACTGCCAGTCCCTCCTCCTCCACAGCCCGGCACTCCAGTGAGCACTGGAGGGGAGAGCAGAGAGTGGTGATTGCCAGCCCCCCCCTCCCCCTCCACAGCCCTGCACTCCAGTGAGCACTGGAGGGGAGAGCAGAGAGCGGTGACTGCCAGTCCCTCCCTGTCCACAGCCCTGCACTCCAGTGAGCACTGAAGGGGAGAGCAGACAGTGGTGATTGCCAGCCCCCCTTCCCCTCCACAGCCCGGCACTCCAGTGAGCACTGGAGGGAGGGGAGAGCGGTGACTGACAGTCTCTCCCTCCCCCTCCACAGCCCGGCACTCCAGTGAGCACTGGAGGGAGGGGAGAGCGGTGACTGACAGTCTCTCCCTCTCCCTCCACAGCCCGGCACTCCAGTTAGCACTGGAGGGAGGGGAGAGCAGAGAGCGGTGACTGACAGTCTCTCCCTCCCCCTCCACAGCCCGGCACTCCAGTGAGCACTGGAGGGGAGAGCAGAGAGTGGTGATTGCCAGCCCCCCCTCCCCCTCCACACCCCTGCACTCCAGTGAGCACTGGAGGGGAGAGCAGAGAGCGGTGACTGCCAGTCCCTCCCCCTCCACAGCCCGGCACTCCAGTGAGCACTGGAGGGGAGAGCAGAGAGCGGTGACTGCCAGTCCCTCCCCCTCCACAGCCCGGCACTCCAGTGAGCACTGGAGGGGAGAGCAGAGAGCGGTGACTGCCAGCCCCTCCCTCCCCCTCCACAGCCCGGCACTCCAGTGAGCACTGGAGGGGAGAGCAGAGAGCGGTGACTGCCAGTCCCTCCCCCTCCACAGCCCGGCACTCCAATGAGCACTGGAGGGAGGGGAGAGCAGAGAGCGGTGATTGACAGTCCCTCCCTCCCCCTCCACAGCCCGGCACTCCAGTGAGCACTGGAGGGGAGAGCAGAGAGTGGTGACTGCCAGCCCCTCCCTCCCCCTCCACAGCCCGGCACTCCAATGAGCACTGGAGGGAGGGGAGAGCAGAGAGCGGTGATTGACAGTCCCTCCCTCCCCCTCCACAGCCCGGAACTCCAGTGAACACTGGAGGGGAGAGCAGAGAGTGGTGACTGCCAGTCCCTCCCTCCCCCTCCACAGCCCGGCACTCCAGTGAGCACTGGAGGGGAGAGCAGAGAGCGGTGACTGCCAGCCCCTCCCTCCCCCTCCACAACCCGGCACTCCAGTGAGCACTGGAGGGAGGGGAGAGCAGAGAGCGGTGACTGACAGTCTCTCCCTCCCCCTCCACAGTCCGGCACTCCAATGAGCACTGGAGGGAGGGGAGAGCAGAGAGCGGTGACTGCCAGCCCCCCCCTCTCCCTCCACAGCCTGGCACTCCAGTGAGCACTGGAGGGGAGAGCAGAGAGTGGTGATTAACAGTCCCTCCCTCCCCCTCCACAGCTCGGCACTCCAGCGAGCACTGGAGGGGAGAGCAGAGAGCGGTGATTGACAGTCCCTCCCTCCCCCTCCACAGCCCGGCACTCCAGCGAGCACTGGAGGGGAGAGCAGAGAGCGGTGATTGACAGTCCCTCCCTCCCCCTCCACAGCCCGGCACTCCAGTGAGCACTGGAGGGGAGAGCAGAGAGTGGTGATTGCCAGCCCCCCCTCCCCCTCCACAGCCCTGCACTCCAGTGAGCACTGGAGGGGAGAGCAGAGAGCGGTGACTGCCAGTCCCTCCCCCTCCACAGCCCGGCACTCCAGTGAGCACTGAAAGGGAGAGCAGAGAGTGGTGATTGCCAGCCCCCCCTCCCCCTCCACAGCTCGGCACTCCAGTGAGCACTGGAGGGGAGAGCAGAGAGCGGTGATTAACAGTCCCTCCCTCCCCCTCCACAGCCCGGCACTCCAGCGAGCACTGGAGGGGAGAGCAGAGAGCGGTGATTGACAGTCCCTCCCTCCCCCTCCACAGCCCGGCACTCCAGTGAGCACTGGAGGGGAGAGCAGAGAGTGGTGATTGCCAGCCCCCCCTCCCCCTCCACAGCCCGGAACTCCAGTGAGCACTGGAGGGGAGAGCAGAGAGCGGTGACTGCCAGTCCCTCCCCCTCCACAGCCCGGCACTCCAGTGAACACTGAAAGGGAGAGCAGGGAGCGGTGATTGCCAGCCCCCCCCCTCCACAGCCCGGCACTCCAGTGAGCACTGGAGGGGAGAGCAGAGAGTGGTGATTGCCAGCCCCCCCTCCCCCTCCACAGCCCGGCACTCCAGTGAGCACTGGAGGGGAGAGCAGAGACTGGTGATTGCCAGCCCCCCCTCCCCCTCCACAGCCCTGCACTCCAGTGAGCACTGGAGGGGAGAGCAGAGAGCGGTGACTGCCAGTCCCTCCCCCTCCACAGCCCGGCACTCCAGTGAGCACTGAAAGGGAGAGCAGAGAGTGGTGATTGCCAGCCCCCCCCCTCCACAGCCCGGCACTCCAGTGAGCACTGGAGGGGAGAGCAGAGAGTGGTGATTGCCAGCCCCCCCTCCCCCTCCACAGCCCTGCACTCCAGTGAGCACTGGAGGGGAGAGCAGAGAGTGGTGATTGCCAGCCCCCCCTCCCCCTCCACAGCCCGGCACTCCAGTAAGTCCCCCTCCCCCAGACGAATGTACCTTTATTTATTTTTTTGAAACCTCGAACTTCTCTTTTGAAAATATAAAAATAAGAAGAACGATCACAAAGTCTCTTCATAGGAGAATATGAAATGTTTAGTGATCATCTTGGGGTGTCGGAGACTCTGGAGGCAGAGCTCTGTGTTGTCACCCCAGCACACGGGAGACTACAGGGGGTCATTCATCACACAGACATGACTGGGGGACATGGAGACAGGAAGTGGCTGCAAAGAGGCTGCAGGAGATCAGCAGCACTGAGATGACACAAAGAATGAAATAAAACTAAACAGGACGATTGTTTGTGTCACTCGGAGTGAAATGTCATCGGGGGTCACAGATTCCCTCCGGAGAGAACGATGAAGTCTGTGTGGGGGGAGGGGGAATGTTCATTTTAGAAGGATCAGAAAGAACTCTCTGAGGATCTGAAATAAAGAATAGTTGCTCTACATAAAGATGGCCTAGGCTATAAGAAGATTGCCAAGACCCTGAAACTGATCTGCAGCACGGTGGCCAAGACCATACAGCAGTATAACAGGACAGGTTCCCCTCAGAACAGGCCTCACCATGGTCCACCAAAGAAGTTGAGGTCACGTGCTCAGCGTCATATCCAGAGGTTGTCTTTGGGAAATAGACGTATGAGTGCTGCCAGCATTGCTGCAGAGGTTGTAGGGGTGGGGGGTCAGCCTGTCAGTGCTCAGACCATACGCCGCACACTGCATCAAATTGGTCTGCATGACTGTCGTCCCAGAAGGAAGTCTCTTCTAAAGATGATGCACAAGAAAGTCCGCAAACAGTTTGCTGAAGACTTCTTTAGTTTTTCTGTTGGGGGCGCTCTATTTCTCCATAAATACTCGAAGGGGAAGGGTGGGAGTCTCTTGATAGGCCACCCCTCCCCCCACTCATATATCTCTTCCCCACCCAATTCACCCGCAGGAGCCCCGAGTTGAGTGTAAGTTCTGTGTCAGAGGTTACAAGGGGTTAATTACCCCCCCCCCCCCCATCCAAAGCATAGCAGCAAGGTAGCATTACAATGATATCAGACAGGGGGAGGGGTGTTTGCCCTGAATGCACAGAGTGGGGGAGGTTCCTATGTAGAGAAATAAGAGTGAAGGCTCCTCAGGGGCGGAGACTAATGCAGTTGACACCATGATTTCTGTGTAATATGCCAGCATAAATAAATATCCATCCCTCCCTTGTGACGGCAGATATTGCTGAGTCAGCAGATTACGTTCGGTCAGCGCACAGCGAACGCTCCATCGATGACGTTTCAGTGACACCCGACCACAACCAATCCCAATAAACCGTCATTGTATTCTGGGATCCGGTACAGAGAGACGTCTGGGATGGATTACACCCCCCCGCTGATCGGGGAAAACTTCTATCCCCCTCACCCCGCCCACTACGCTAATTATTAGTCTAACTCCGCCCCTTCATAGAGCTCATTTCTATCCTCCTTACCACTCCTCTCATCCCGCCCACTACGCCAATTATTAGTCAAACTCCGCCCCCTTCATAGAGCTCATTTCTATCCTCCTTACCACTCCCTCATCCCACCCACTACGCCAATTATTAGTCAAACTCCGCCCCCTTCATAGAGCTCATTTCTATACACCTTACCACTCCCTCATCCCGCCCACTATGCTAATTATTGGTCAAACTCCGCCCCCTTCATAGAGCTCATTTCTATCCTCCTTACCACTCCCTCATCCCGCCCACTACGCCAATTATTAGACTAACTCCGCCCCCTTCATAGAGCTCATTTCTACCTCCCTCAGTGCTCCCTTCAGCCCACCCACTACGCCAATTTTTAGTCAAACTCCGCCCCCATGATAGAGCTCATTTCTATCTCGCTCACCACTCCCCTCACCCCGCCCTCTACACTAATTATTAGTCTAACTCCGCCCCCCCTTCATAGAGCTCATTTTTATTTCCCTCACCACTCCCCTCACCCCGCCCACTACACCAATTATTAGTCTAACTCCTCCCCCTTTATAGAGCTCATTTCTATCCTCCTCACCACGCCCACTATGCCAATTGTTAGTCTATCGCCGCCCCCTTCATAGAGCACATTTCTATCCTCCTCAGCACTCCCTCATCCCGCCCACTACGCCAATTATTAGTCAAACTCCGCCCCCTTCATAGAGCTAATTTCTACCTCCCTCAGTGCTCCCTTCAGCCCGCCCACTACGCCAATTATTAGTCTAACTCCGCCCCCTTCATAGAGCTCATTTTTATTCCCCTCACCACTCCCCTCACCCCGCCCACTATGCAAATTGTTAGTCTAACTCCGCCCCCCTTTATAGAGCTCATTTCTATCCTCCTCACCACTCCCCTCACCCCGCCCACTACGCCAATTATTAGTCTAACTATAATCCCCCCCCACCCCCATTAGAAGATAGAGCCGGCCTCATTTCCCTCCTGGAGGACGTCCAGCATCATCTAGCACTTTCCTCCACAGCCTGACTTGTCAAATAATAATAATAATAATAAAGAAATTGATAACAATTTAAATAAATAATTATACATAAAAATAATAAAATAAAAAGGATAATAATAATAAATAAACATCAATTTGCACCTCAGTCAGCTCATAGATTTAATATTATTATACAGGATTTATATATTATTATTATACAGGATTTATATATTATTATTATACAGGATTTATATATTATTATTATACAGGATTTATATATTATTATTATACAGGATTTATATATTATTATTATACAGGATTTATATGGCGCTGACAGTTTGCGCAGCGCTGTACAATGACATTACAGGAGGGATCGGAGGGCGCTGATCCTGAGAGCTGACAATCTAGGAGATATAACAATCACATTGGACTTCCTCCATATTCATCCCTCAGATCAATATTCCAAAGTCTTCTAATAATCACCTCCTAAGCCCCGCCCCCATCTTCCTATTGGTTGTATCTTCTAGATATATCCCAGAGAGCGTATGTCGCCCTCCTCATCATCAGGAGGATCTCCATACCCTTCTATGGGAAGAGACACGGGGGGAGGGGCTGAGGGGTCAGAACAGGGCGGAGCCAAATCAAAACATTTGCTTATTTTGTATTTCATTTGTTATATTTCTTTTTTCCTACAAAATGGAGTTCCCCTTTAAATCTGCTGTTCCCTGGGTGCCCCAGCTTGTCCGTCACTTCCCTCAGACAAACGCCTGAAGAGCCGGAATCCGGGCTGAACTTCGATCTCCTCTACAGACGCCGTTCGTTCCATCGGGAGGTGAGTGTCACTTTATCATACGGGGGGGAGGGGCCTCAGAATTATCCGGACAACGAATGGATCTGAATTCCTTTCTATTCGATAATTCGGATTGGTATCGGTCGGTATCGTCCAATCAGCTCGTGCCGTTTCTCTAGTGTCCGAAAATACGGAATTCTTCTGATTCAAATCCATCCAATTTGATAAAATATCAAAAATATCGCAAAAATTATCTTCCAGAAAAAACGCAAAATTTTCATGTCAACCGAATGAATCCGAGGAAATGGAATCCTTCGATGAACGAACGCATCCGAATCGAGAGGAAACACAGACCATGGGGGACCAATCACAATCAATCACCGCAATCTGCACCCATCCTGAACATCCAACAAACATCTCACTGAAGACACCTCCTCCTCTCTAAAGGCTCCTCCTCTCTGAGGTCTCCTGGCTCCTCCTCTCTAAAGGCTCCTCCTCTCTGAGGTCTCCTGGCTCCTCCTCTTCTCTAAAGGCTCCTCCTCTCTGAGGTCTCCTGGCTCCTCCTCTTCTCTAAAGGCTCCTCCTCTCTGAGGTCTCCTGGCTCCTCCTCTTCTCTAAAGGCTCCGCCTCTCTGAGGTCTCCTGGCTCCTCCTCTTCTCTAAAGGCTCCTCCTCTCTGAGGTCTCCTGGCTCCTCCTCTTCTCTAAAGGCTCCTCCTCTCTGAGGTCTCCTAGCTCCTCCTCTTCTCTAAAGGCTCCTCCTCTCTGAGGTCTCCTGGCTCCTCCTCTTCTCTAAAGGCTCCTCCTCTCTGAGGTCTCCTGGCTCCTCCTCCTCTCTAAAGGCTCCTCCTCTCTGAGGTCTCCTGGCTCCTCCTCTTGTCTAAAGGCTCCTCCTCTCTGAGGTCTCCTGGCTCCTCCTCCTCTCTAAAGGCTCCTCCTCTCTGAAGTCTCCTGGCTCCTCCTCTTGTCTAAAGGCTCCTCCTCTCTGAGGTCTCCTGGCTCCTCCTCTTCTCTGAAGGCTCCTCCTCTCTGAGGTCTCCTGGCTCCTCCTCTTCTCTGAAGGCTCCTCCTCTCTGAGGTCTCCTGGCTCCTCCTCTTCTCTGAAGGCTCCTCCTCTCTGAAGTCTCCTGGCTCCTCCTCTTGTCTAAAGGCTCCTCCTCTCTGAGGTCTCCTGGCTCCTCCTCTCGTCTAAAGGCTCCTCCTCTCTGAGGTCTCCTGGCTCCTCCTCCTCTCTGAAGGCTCCTCCTCTCTGAGGTCTCCTGGCTCCTCCTCTCGTCTAAAGGCTCCTCCTCTCTGAAGTCTCCTGGCTCCTCCTCTTGTCTAAAGGCTCCTCTTCTCTGAGGTCTCCTGGCTCCTCCTCTTCTCTGAAGGCTCCTCCTCTCTGAGGTCTCCTGGCTCCTCCTCCTCTCTAAAGGCTCCTCCTCTCTGAGGTCTCCTGGCTCCTCCTCTTGTCTAAAGGCTCCTCCTCTCTGAGGTCTCCTGGCTCCTCCTCTCGTCTAAAGGCTCCTCCTCTCTGAAGTCTCCTGGCTCCTCCTCTTGTCTAAAGGCTCCTCCTCTCTGAGGTCTCCTGGCTCCTCCTCTCGTCTAAAGGCTCCTCTCTCTGAGGTCTCCTGGCTCCTCCTCTCGTCTAAAGGCTCCTCCTCTCTGAAGTCTCCTGGCTCCTCCTCTTGTCTAAAGGCTCCTCCTCTCTGAGGTCTCCTGGCTCCTCCTCTCGTCTAAAGGCTCCTCCTCTCTGAGGTCTCCTGGCTCCTCCTCTCGTCTAAAGGCTCCTCCTCTCTGAAGTCTCCTGGCTCCTCCTCTCGTCTAAAGGCTCCTCCTCTCTGAAGTCTCCTGGCTCCTCCTCTCGTCTAAAGGCTCCTCCTCTCTGAGGTCTCCTGGCTCCTCCTCTTGTCTAAAGGCTCCTCCTCTCTGAGGTCTCCTGGCTCCTCCTCCTCTCTAAAGGCTCCTCCTCTCTGAGGTCTCCTGGCTCCTCCTCCTCTCTAAAGGTTCCGCCTCTTCTCTCAACTCCTCCCCTCTTTCCTGGCTCCACCTCTTACAGTGATCGGAAAGACTGGATTGGTTTGGGATGTGGGGGGAGGGGATTGCAGGGTACACTGCGCGCACACGCAAAGGGCGGGTCACATCTTACAGGAGCGCGCACATCTCACAAACCCCGCCCCCTCTCCCGTTAGCTCTCCGCCGGGCCCCGCCCACACCCTACGTCACCTTCCCCGCGCCGGGTGACGTCATCTCTCCGGGCGGTGGCTGGCAGTGAAGTGAGAGGCGGACCGCGAGGAGAGCAGGAACCGGATTAACCCTTCCAGAGCCGGGGGGAGGGGCGGAGCTCCATATGGGGGCAGAAGAGGAGGAGGAGGGGCGACAGCGGCAGGTGAGACTCCGAAATATACCCCTCCCCCCCCCATATCCACCCTTCCCCCCATATCCACCCTTCCCCCCCCCATATCCCCCTCCCCCCCATATCCACCCTTCCCCCCCCATATCCACCCTTCCCCCCCTATATGCCCCCTCATATTTACCCCTCCCCCCTATATACAGTATATGACAGTAGTGAGGAGATGAGAGACTCCCCCTCTTCTATTCATCCTGAGAGAGGAATTATCACCCCCCATCCCCCACCTATCACCCCCTCCTCCCCCACCTATCACCCCCCATCCCCCACCTATCACCCCCCCATCCCCCACCTATCACCCCCCCATCCCCCACCTATCACCCCCCCCATCCCCCACCTATCACCCCCCCATCCCCCACCTATCACCCCCCCATCCCCCACCTATCACCCCCCCCATCCCCCACCTATCACCCCCCCATCCCCCACCTATCACCCCCCCATCCCCCACCTATCACCCCCCCCATCCCCCACCTATCACCCCCCCATCCCCCACCTATCACCCCCCCATCCCCCACCTATCACCCCCCCCATCCCCCACCTATCACCCCCTCCTCCCTATCACCCCCCCATCCCCCCCATCCCCCACCTATCACCCCCCCATCCCCCACCTATCACCCCCTCCTCCCCCCCATCCCCCACCTATCAACCCCTCCTCCCTATCACCCCCCCATCCCCCCCATCCCCCACCTATCACCCCCTCCTCCCCCCCATCCCCCACCTATCACCCCCCCCATCCCCCACCTATCACCCCCTCCTCCCCCCCCATCCCCCACCTATCACCCCCCCATCCCCCACCTATCACCCCCTCCTCCCCCCCACCCCCCCATCACATTACATTCTATCTGAGGAATAGAGCCCTCCCCTCCCCCGTCCTTCTATCTTTTCATGTGACAACACTGAAGAAATGACACTTGGCTACAATGTAAAGTAGTGAGTGTACAGCTTGTATAACAGTGTAAATTTGCTGTCCCCTCAAAATAACTCAACACACAGCCATTAATGTCTAAACCGCTGGCAACAAAAGTCAGTACACCCCTAAGTGAAAATCTCCAAATTGGGGCCCAATTAGCCATTTTCCCTCCCCGGTGTCATGTGACTCGTTAGTGTTACAAGGTCTCAGGTGTGAATGGGGAGCAGGTGTGTTAAATTTGGTGTTATCGCTCTCACTCTCTCATACTGGTCACTGGAAGTACAACATGGCACCTCATGGCAAAGAACTCTCTGAGGATCTGAAATAAAGAATTGTTTCTCTACATAAAGATGGCCTAGGCTATAAGAAGATTGCCAAGACCCTGAAACTGATCTGCAGCACGGTGGCCAAGACCATACAGCGGTATAACAGGACAGGTTCCCCTCAGAACAGGCCTCGCCATGGTCCACCAAAGAAGTTGAGGTCACGTGATCAGCGTCATATCCAGAGGTTGTCTTTGGGAAATAGACGTATGAGTGCTGCCAGCATTGCTGCAGAGGTTGTAGGGGTGGGTGGGTCAGCCTGTCAGTGCTCAGACCATACGCCGCACACTGCATCTAATTGGTCTGCATGGCTGTCATCCCAGAAGGAAGTCTCTTCTAAAGATGATGCACAAGAAAGTCCACAAACAGTTTGCTGGAGACAAGCAGACTAAGGAGATGGATTACTGGAACCATGTCCTGTGGTCTGATGAGACCAAGATAAACGTATTTGGTTCAGATGGTGACAAGCGTGTGTGGGGGCAACCAGGTGAGGAGGACAAAGACAAGTGTGTCTTGTCTACAGTCAAGCATGGTGGTGGGAGTGTCATGGTCTGGGGCTGCATGAGTGCTGCCGGCACTGGGGGGCTACAGATCATTGAGGGGACCATGAATGCCAACATGTACTGTGACCTACTGAAGCAGAGCATGATCCCCTCCCTTCAGAGACTGGACCGCAGGGCAGTATTCCAACATGATAACCACCCCAAACACACCTCCAAGACCACCACTGCCTTGCTAAAGAAGCTGAGGGTAAAGGTGATGGACTGGCCAAGCATGTCTCCAGACCTAAACCCTATTGATCATCTGTGGGACATCCTCAAACGGAAGGTGGAGGAGCGCAAGGTCTCTAACATCCACCAGCACTGTGATGTCATCATGGGGGAGGGGAAGAGGACTCCAGTGACAACCTGTGAAGCTCTGGTGACCTCCATGCCCAAGAGGGTTAAGGCAGTGCTGGAAAATAATGGTGGCCACACAAAATATTGACACTTTGGGCCCAATCTGGAGATTTTCACTTAGGGGTGTACTGACTTTTGTGGCCAGCGGTTTAGACATTAATGGCTGTGTGTTGAGTTATTTTGAGGGGACAGCAAATTTACACTGTTATACAAGCTGTACACTCACTACTTTACATTGCAGACAAGTGTCATTTCTTCAGTGTTGTCACATGAAAAGCCGGTAGCTCTGTTTCTAGGAGTCCTCCAGGACAGCACAGGAGAGGCAGGAAACACAAATAGTTAAGTCTTTAAAGGGCGGTCACCGTTCCCCTTCCTCAGTCTCTTAAACCAGAAATTCCCCAGAATGGCTTCTGAAACAGAAAAAGTCACCCAAGGTTATACAGCATATAGGGTGGGAATCCCAGCTGTCCTGGAGGACTCCTAGAAACAGAGCTACCGAAGATAGAAGAAAAGATTTACACAAATGTGACTGAGGGGTGTACTTACTTTTGTGAGATACGGTTCACCCCTCCCCCCACCATATACACTGCACAGATCTGTAGGTAATGCCCCGCCCCCTGGCGGTGGTCACATGACGTCAGTGTAGAACTCCATGGAGATAGTTGGGGGTGGGGCGGACGATGGTTGGTTTGTGGTATTCGGCGGTGAGGAACCGGAATGACGGGTAGTCGGTGAGGATTGGCCCCCGGGAGAGGGGGGGGGGATTAGCGGCGGATCGGATTCTGGCGTGCCGCGGTGTAATGAGATTAGTGAGAAGGGGGCGTGTCTGGACCTGCGGGGGTAACGGAGCGTCAGAGAAGAACACTGAACCCAAATCTGATTTATATTTCACCTTTTCTGCCCCTCCCCCTCATTATTTTCATTACATCCCTTATTTCAGTCCCTGTGATGTCATCACCAGGTCTCTGTGCTTCTCTATGCAATGCATGCAGATCATGGCTGGTGGGAGGGGCCAGCAGGGGGCGGTACATACCTGATAATATCAGAGCCCCGCCTCAATACTCCTCTATAGAGCCCTCAGCTCTAATACAAGCAGTGGGAGGAGTTCTGCAATCATTAGAATGCCTTGATGGGTGGGTGTCAGTCTGGAGGAGTGGGCGGTCCCAGGCAGACTGTATTTGCATAGGTAACGCCCACATGTGATACTGAACCTCCATGATTGACAGAGCTGATATCCAATAAATGAAAGGGGCGGGACCCTACTTAAAAAGTTATGTAGGGAGGTGAGGGGTGGGGCAGAGGAGCTGGGCCGGCACAGACAGTAGACACTCCTAGAAGAGGAGGGGGCTATGACATGTAAAGGGGGGGAGGGGCTGGGAATAAAGTTTTCCTGCAGTTATCACATTTTTTAGCCAATTCAGAGAGACGATGGAGGAGATCAGATCCGGGCGTGTTCTGTGCATTCACGCCCCTCCCCCTTCAGGGGCCCAGGCCCCTCCCCTACAGCTCTGATCTACATACCCCTCCCCTACAGCTCTGATCTACAAGCTCCTCCCCTACAGCTCTGATCTACAAGCTCCTCGCCTACAGCTCTGATCTACACGCCCCTCCCCTACAGCTCTAATCTACATGCCCCTCCCCTACAGCTCTGATCTACACGCTCCTCCCCTACAGCTCTGATCTACACGCCCCTCCCCTACATCTCTGATCTACACGCTCCTCCCCTACATCTCTGATCTACACGCTCCTCCCCTACATCTCGGATCTACACGCTCCTCCCCTACAGCTCTGATCTACATGCTCCTCCCCTACAGCTCTGATCTACACGCTCCTCCCCTACAGCTCTGATCTACATGTTCCTCCCCTACAGCTCTGATCTACACGCTCCTCCCCTACATCTCTGATCTACATGCTCCTCCCCTACATCTCTGATCTACACGCCCCTCGCCTACATCTCTGATCTACATGCTCCTCCCCTACAGCTCTGATCTACACGCTCCTCCCCTACATCTCTGATCTACATGCTCCTCCCCTACAGCTCTGATCTACAAGCTCCTCGCCTACAGCTCTAATCTACACGCTCCTCCCCTACAGCTCTGATCTACACTCTCCTCCCCTACAGCTCTGATCTACACGCTCCTCCCCTACAGCTCTGATCTACACGCCCCTCCCCTACAGCTCTGATCTACAAGCTCCTCACCTACATCTCTGATCTACACGCTCCTCCCCTACATCTCTGATCTACACGCTCCTCCCCTACATCTCTGATCTACAAGCTCCTTGCCTACAGCTCTAATCTACATGCTCCTCCCCTACAGCTCTGATCTACATGCTCCTCCCCTACAGCTCTGATCTACACTCTCCTCCCCTACAGCTCTGATCTACACGCCCCTCCTCTACAGCTCTGATCTACAAGCTCCTCGCCTACAGCTCTAATCTACACGCTCCTCCCCTACAGCTCTGATCTACACTCTCCTCCCCTACAGCTCTGATCTACACGCTCCTCCCCTACAGCTCTGATCTACACGCCCCTCCCCTACAGCTCTGATCTACAAGCTCCTCACCTACATCTCTGATCTACACGCCCCTCCCCTACAGCTCTGATCTACAAGCTCCTCGCCTACATCTCTGATCTACACGCCCCTCCCCTACAGCTCTGATCTACAAGCTCCTCACCTACATCTCTGATCTACACGCCCCTCCCCTACAGCTCTGATCTACACGCTCCTCACCTACATCTCTGATCTACACGCCCCTCCCCTACATCTCTGATCTACATGCTCCTCCCCTACATCTCTGATCTACACGCCCCTCGCCTACATCTCTGATCTACATGCTCCTCCCCTACAGCTCTGATCTACACGCTCCTCCCCTACATCTCTGATCTACATGCTCCTCCCCTACAGCTCTGATCTACAAGCTCCTCGCCTACAGCTCTAATCTACACGCTCCTCCCCTACAGCTCTGATCTACACTCTCCTCCCCTACAGCTCTGATCTACACGCTCCTCCCCTACAGCTCTGATCTACACGCCCCTCCCCTACAGCTCTGATCTACAAGCTCCTCACCTACATCTCTGATCTACACGCTCCTCCCCTACATCTCTGATCTACACGCTCCTCCCCTACATCTCTGATCTACAAGCTCCTTGCCTACAGCTCTAATCTACATGCTCCTCCCCTACAGCTCTGATCTACATGCTCCTCCCCTACAGCTCTGATCTACACTCTCCTCCCCTACAGCTCTGATCTACACGCCCCTCCTCTACAGCTCTGATCTACAAGCTCCTCGCCTACAGCTCTAATCTACACGCTCCTCCCCTACAGCTCTGATCTACACTCTCCTCCCCTACAGCTCTGATCTACACGCTCCTCACCTACATCTCTGATCTACACGCCCCTCCCCTACAGCTCTGATCTACACGCTCCTCACCTACATCTCTGATCTACACGCCCCTCCCCTACAGCTCTGATCTACAAGCTCCTCGCCTACAGCTCTAATCTACATGCTCCTCACCTACATCTCTGATCTACACGCTCCTCCCCTACATCTCTGATCTACACGCTCCTCCCCTACATCTCTGATCTACACGCCCCTCGCCTACATCTCTGATCTACATGCTCCTCCCCTACATCTCTGATCTACACGCCCCTCGCCTACATCTCTGATCTACATGCTCCTCCCCTACATCTCTGATCTACACGCTCCTCCCCTACATCTCTGATCTACATGCTCCTCCCCTACAGCTCTGATCTACATGCTCCTCCCCTACAGCTCTGATCTACATGCTCCTCCCCTACAGCTCTGATCTACATGCCCCTCCCCTACATCTCTGATCTACACGCTCCTCCCCTACAGCTCTGATCTACACGCTCCTCCCCTACATCTCTGATCTACACGCTCCTCCCCTACATCTCTGATCTACACGCCCCTCGCCTACATCTCTGATCTACATGCTCCTCCCCTACATCTCTGATCTACACGCTCCTCCCCTACATCTCTGATCTACACGCCCCTCCCCTACAGCTCTGATCTACAAGCTCCTTGCCTACAGCTCTAATCTACATGCTCCTCACCTACATCTCTGATCTACACGCTCCTCCCCTACATCTCTGATCTACACGCTCCTCCCCTACATCTCTGATCTACACGCCCCTCGCCTACATCTCTGATCTACATGCTCCTCCCCTACATCTCTGATCTACACGCCCCTCCCCTACAGCTCTGATCTACAAGCTCCTTGCCTACATCTCTGATCTACATGCTCCTCCCCTACATCTCTGATCTACACGCTCCTCCCCTACATCTCTGATCTACACGCCCCTCCCCTACAGCTCTGATCTACAAGCTCCTTGCCTACAGCTCTAATCTACATGCTCCTCACCTACATCTCTGATCTACACGCTCCTCCCCTACATCTCTGATCTACACGCTCCTCCCCTACATCTCTGATCTACACGCCCCTCGCCTACATCTCTGATCTACATGCTCCTCCCCTACATCTCTGATCTACACGCTCCTCCCCTACAGCTCTGATCTACACGCCCCTCGCCTACATCTCTGATCTACATGCTCCTCCCCTACATCTCTGATCTACACGCTCCTCCCCTACATCTCTGATCTACACGCTCCTCCCCTACATCTCTGATCTACATGCTCCTCCCCTACATCTCTGATCTACACGCTCCTCCCCTACATCTCTGATCTACACGCTCCTCCCCTACATCTCTGATCTACATGCTCCTCCCCTACAGCTCTGATCTACATGCTCCTCCCCTACAGCTCTGATCTACACGCTCCTCCCCTACATCTCTGATCTACATGCTCCTCCCCTACAGCTCTGATCTACAAGCTCCTCCCCTACATCTCTGATCTACACGCCCCTCCCCTACAGCTCTGATCTACACTCTCCTCCCCTACAGCTCTGATCTACATGCTCCTCCCCTACATCTCTGATCTACATGCCTCTCCCCTATGTATGAATGTCTGGGACAAGTTCTTTGCCTCAGATGTTGGTTAGTGGACACCACCTTCCCTCCTCCACCTACCGGTGCTGTAAACACTTGTCAGAGTCCCCCTGATAATGAAAGGTCAACCTTCTCCTCCTGAGACTGAAGGAAATGTTCCCCTCAGTCCTCCACCTCTAATCCTAGAACAATTGTTTGTCAGAAGACCCAGCTAAGTCTGGCTCCACCCTCTTCTCAGTGATGGGGCGCCCCCACTTGTCAGAGGTGGGGGGGGGGGGTATCTGTTCCTTCTCAGCCTTCTGGTCTGGGGATATGTAAGATATGAGTCCAGAGTGTCAATACTGGACAGGTGTGTCTCCAGGTCCAGGGACCGTCCCAGTGGTTGTTCAGGTGATTGCATGGGATCAGTTCCAGCTGACCTCCTTTCCACCTCCTCAGCTCCTCCATTGTCTGCTGCACAGAATGGAGATTCCCAATGCACCAATCTGGCCAAGCAGGACATAGACTCCTTAATGGGCGGTTCAAGACCATTCCTACCTCCTATCCCAAAGGCTAGTCCTCCATCCTTCTTTCCGGTTGGCTGGAAGTCTGGGTCCTAAGAGATTTGGACATCTTGACCCTCTTGAAGGATAGGAAGATGATTTCTGACAAAGTCCACCATTGTACCTGGAAAGCCCCCTATGGCAGACCAGGAAAGGTCATCCTAGGAGCGCTTTGTGGGGACATCTTCTCCTTCCTCCATCACCTGACCTCCCTCTCCTCCTTCCTCCATCATCTGATCTTCTTCATCTCCTCCTTCCTCCATCATCTGATCTTCTTCATCTCCTCCTTCCTCCATCATCTGATCTTCTTCATCTCCTCCTTCCTCCATCACCTGATCTTCATCTCCTCCCTCCTCCATCATCTAATCTTCTTCATCTCCTCCTTCCTCCATCATCTGATCTTCATCTCCTCCTTCCTCCATCATCTGATCTTCATCTCCTCCTTCCTCCATCACCTGATCTTCTTCATCTCCTCCTTCCTCCATCATCTGATCTTCATCTCCTCCTTCCTCCATCATCTAATCTTCTTCATCTCCTCCTTCCTCCATCATCTGATCTTCATCTCCTCCTTCCTCCATCATCTGATCTTCATCTCCTCTTTCCTCCATCATCTGATCTTCATCTCCTCCTTCCTCCATCATCTGATCTTCATCTCCTCCCTCCTCCATCATCTGATCTTCTTCATCTCCTCCTTCCTCCATCACCTGATCTTCATCTCCTCCCTCCTCCATCATCTAATCTTCTTCATCTCCTCCTTCCTCCATCATCTGATCTTCATCTCCTCCTTCCTCCATCACCTGATCTTCTTCATCTCCTGCTTCCTCCATCATCTAATCTTCATCTCCTGCTTCCTCCATCACCTGACCTCCCTCCTCCATCATCTGATCTTCATCTCCTCCTTCCTCCATCATCTAATCTTCATCTCCTCCTTCCTCCATCATCTGATCTTCATCTCCTCCCTCCTCCATCATCTAATCTTCATCTCCTGCTTCCTCCATCACCTGACCTCCCTCCTCCATCATCTGATCTTCATCTCCTCCCTCCTCCATCATCTGATCTTCATCTCCTCCTTCCTCCATCATCTAATCTTCATCTCCTCCTTCCTCCATCATCTAATCTTCATCTCCTCCTTCCTCCATCATCTAATCTTCATCTCCTCCTTCCTCCATCATCTAATCTTCATCTCCTCCTTCCTCCATCATCTAATCTTCATCTCCTCCTTCCTCCATCATCTAATCTTCATCTCCTCCTTCCTCCATCATCTAATCTTCATCTCCTCCTTCCTCCATCATCTAATCTTCATCTCCTGCTTCCTCCATCACCTGACCTCCCTCCTCCATCATCTGATCTTCATCTCCTCCCTCCTCCATCATCTGATCTTCATCTCCTCCCTCCTCCATCATCTGATCTTCATCTCCTCCCTCCTCCATCATCTGATCTTCTTCATCTCCTCCTTCCTCCATCATCTAATCTTCATCTCCTCCTTCCTCCATCATCTAATCTTCATCTCCTCCTTCCTCCATCATCTAATCTTCATCTCCTCCTTCCTCCATCATCTGATCTTCATCTCCTCCTTCCTCCATCACCTGACCTCCCTCTCCTCCCTCCTCCATCATCTGATCTTCTTCATCTCCTCCCTCCTCCATCATCTGATCTTCTTCATCTCCTCCTTCCTCCATCACCTGACCTCCCTCCTCCATCATCTGATCTTCATCTCCTCCTTCCTCCATCACCTGACCTCCCTCCTCCATCATCTGATCTTCATCTCCTCCATCATCTGATCTTCATCTCCTCCATCATCTAATCTTCTTCATCTCCTCCTTCCTCCCATCATCTGATCTTCATCTCCTCCTCCTTCCATCATCTGATCTTCATCTCCTCCTCCTTCCATCATCTGATCTTCATCTCCTCCTTCCTCCATCATCTAATCTTCTTCATCTCCTGCTTCCTCCATCATCTGATCTTCTTCATCTCCTCCTTCCTCCATCATCTAATCTTCATCTCCTCCTTCCTCCATCACCTGACCTCCCTCCTCCATCATCTGATCTTCATCTCCTCCTTCCTCCATCATCTGATCTTCATCTCCTCCTTCCTCCATCATCTGATCTTCTTCATCTCCTGCTTCCTCCATCATCTGATCTTCATCTCCTCCATCATCTGATCTTCTTCTCCTCCTTCCTCCATCATCTGATCTTCATCTCCTCCCTCCTCCATCATCTGATCTTCATCTCCTCCATCATCTAATCTTCTTCATCTCCTCCTTCCTCCATCATCTGATCTTCATCTCCTCCATCATCTGATCTTCATCTCCTCCATCATCTGATCTTCTTCTCCTCCTTCCTCCATCACCTGATCTTCATCTCCTCCTTCCTCCATCATCTGATCTTCATCTCCTCCTCCTTCCATCATCTGATCTTCATCTCCTCCTTCCTCCATCATCTGATCTTCATCTCCTCCTTCCTCCATCATCTAATCTTCATCTCCTCCTTCCTCCATCACATGACCTCCCTCCTCCATCATCTGACCTTCATCTCCTCCTTCATCACCTGACCTTCATCTCCTCCTCCTCCTTCCATCATCTGACCTTCATCTCCTCCATCATCTAATCTTCTTCATCTCCTCCTTCCTCCATCATCTGATCTTCATCTCCTCCTCCTTCCATCATCTGATCTTCATCTTCTCCTTCCTCCATCACCTGACCTCCCTCTCCTCCCTCCTCCATCATCTGATCTTCATCTCCTCCTTCCTCCATCATCTGATCTTCATCTCCTCCTTCCTCCATCATCTGATCTTCATCTCCTCCTTCCTCCATCATCTGATCTTCATCTCCTCCTTCCTCCATCATCTAATCTTCTTCATCTCCTGCTTCCTCCATCATCTGATCTTCATCTTCTCCCTCCTCCATCACCTGACCTTCATCTCCTTCCTCCATCACCTGACCTTCATCTCCTCTTTCCTCCATCACCTGACCTTCATCTCCTCCTTCCTCCATCATCTGACCTTCATCTCCTCCTTCCTCCATCACCTGATCTTCATCTCCTCCTTCCTCCATCACCTGACCTCCCTCCTCCATCATCTGATCTTCATCTCCTCCTTCCTCCATCACCTGACCTTCATCTCCTCCTTCATCACCTGACCTTCATCTCCTCCTCCTCCTCCTTCCATCATCTGACCTTCATCTCCTCCTCCATCACCTGACCTTCATCTCCTCCTTCCTCCATCATCTGACCTTCATCTCCTCCTCCATCACCTGACCTTCATCTTCTCCTTCCTCCATCACCTGACCTTCATCTCCTCCTCCTTCCATCATCTGACCTTCATCTCCTCCTTCCTCCATCATCTGACCTTCATCTCCTCCTCCATCACCTGACCTTCATCTCCTCCTTCCTCCATCATCTAATCTTCATCTCCTCCTTCCTCCATCACCTGATCTTCTTCATCTCCTCCTTCCTCCATCATCTGACCTTCATCTCCTCCTCCATCACCTGACCTTCATCTCCTCCTTCCTCCATCATCTGACCTTCATCTCCTCCTCCATCACCTGACCTTCATCTCCTCCTTCCTCCATCACCTGACCTTCATCTCCTCCTTCCTCCATCATCTGACCTTCATCTCCTCCTCCATCACCTGACCTTCATCTCCTCCTTCCTCCATCACCTGATCTTCTTCATCTCCTCCTTCCTCCATCATCTGACCTTCATCTCCTCCTCCATCACCTGACCTTCATCTCCTCCTTCCTCCATCATCTGACCTTCATCTCCTCCTCCATCACCTGACCTTCATCTCCTCCTTCCTCCATCATCTGACCTTCATCTCCTCCTCCATCACCTGACCTTCATCTCCTCCTTCCTCCATCACCTGACCTTCATCTCCTCCTTCCTCCATCATCTAATCTTCATCTCCTCCTTCCTCCATCATCTGATCTTCATCTCCTCCTTCCTCCATCATCTGATCTTCATCTTCTCCTTCCTCCATCATCTGATCTTCATCTCCTCCTTCCTCCATCATCTGATCTTCATCTCCTCCTTCCTCCATCATCTGATCTTCATCTCCTCCTTCCTCCATCATCTGATCTTCATCTTCTCCTTCCTCCATCATCTGATCTTCATCTCCTCCTTCCTCCATCATCTGATCTTCATCTTCTCCTTCCTCCATCATCTGATCTTCATCTCCTCCTTCCTCCATCATCTGATCTTCATCTTCTCCTTCCTCCATCATCTAATCTTCTTCATCTCCTGCTTCCTCCATCATCTGATCTTCATCTTCTCCTTCCTCCATCACCTGACCTTCATCTCCTTCCTCCATCACCTGACCTTCATCTCCTTCCTCCATCACCTGACCTTCATCTCCTCCTTCCTCCATCATCTGATCTTCATCTCCTCCCTCCTCCATCATCTGATCTTCATCTTCTCCTTCCTCCATCATCTGATCTTCATCTTCTCCTTCCTCCATCATCTGATCTTCATCTCCTCCTTCCTCCATCATCTGATCTTCATCTTCTCCTTCCTCCATCATCTGATCTTCATCTCCCCCTTCCTCCATCATCTGATCTTCATCTTCTCCTTCCTCCATCATCTAATCTTCTTCATCTCCTGCTTCCTCCATCATCTGATCTTCATCTTCTCCTTCCTCCATCACCTGACCTTCATCTCCTTCCTCCATCACCTGACCTTCATCTCCTCCTTCCTCCATCATCTGATCTTCATCTCCTCCCTCCTCCATCATCTGATCTTCATCTTCTCCTTCCTCCATCATCTGATCTTCATCTCCTCCTTCCTCCATCATCTGATCTTCATCTTCTCCTTCCTCCATCATCTGATCTTCATCTCCTCCTTCCTCCATCATCTGATCTTCATCTTCTCCTTCCTCCATCATCTGATCTTCATCTCCCCCTTCCTCCATCATCTGATCTTCATCTTCTCCTTCCTCCATCATCTAATCTTCTTCATCTCCTGCTTCCTCCATCATCTGATCTTCATCTTCTCCCTCCTCCATCACCTGACCTTCATCTCCTTCCTCCATCACCTGACCTTCATCTCCTCCTTCCTCCATCACCTGACCTTCATCTCCTCCTTCCTCCATCATCTGACCTTCATCTCCTTCCTCCATCATCTGATCTTCATCTCCTCCTTCCTCCATCATCTGATCTTCATCTCCTCCTTCCTCCATCACCTGATCTTCATCTCCTCTTTCCTCCATCACCTGACCTCCCTCCTCCATCATCTGATCTTCATCTCCTCCTTCATCACCTGACCTTCATCTCCTCCTCCTCCTCCTTCCATCATCTGACCTTCATCTCCTCCTCCATCACCTGACCTTCATCTCCTCCTTCCTCCATCATCTGACCTTCATCTCCTCCTCCATCACCTGACCTTCATCTCCTCCTTCCTCCATCACCTGACCTTCATCTCCTTCCTCCATCACCTGACCTTCATCTCCTCCTCCTTCCATCATCTGACCTTCATCTCCTCCTCCATCACCTGACCTTCATCTCCTCCTTCCTCCATCACCTGACCTTCATCTCCTCCTTCCTCCATCACCTGACCTTCATCTCCTCCTTCCTCCATCACCTGACCTTCATCTCCTCCTTCCTCCATCACCTGACCTTCATCTCCTCCTTCCTCCATCACCTGACCTTCATCTCCTCCTTCCTCCATCATCTAATCTTCATCTCCTCCTTCCTCCATCACCTGATCTTCTTCATCTCCTCCTTCCTCCATCATCTGATCTTCATCTCCTCCTTCCTCCATCATCTGATCTTCATCTCCTCCTTCCTCCATCATCTGATCTTCATCTTCTCCTTCCTCCATCATCTGACCTTCATCTCCTCCTCCATCACCTGACCTTCATCTCCTCCTTCCTCCATCATCTAATCTTCATCTCACCTGATCTTCTTCTCCTCCTTCCTCCATCACCTGACCTTCATCTCCTCTCAGAGATGCTGACCTGCCATTCCCAGTGAAGGCATTGTTCAGGTTGGTGCACCTCTCTCCTTTGTGACCCTGGGAAACACTCCAGCGTTCTCCTCCAGATAAAGGGGGTGAAGGGGTTCTGTAGTCCTCAGACAGCTGGAAACAATGTAACAAGTGATCAGCTGACAGGATTTCTAGCAGGATCAGAGATTGTATCCGAGTGCTTTACCAGAGAGATGGAGCCTATCAGACATTCGTTGTTGGGGGTTTACATGGACATTGAACAATCAATCGAGCCCTCTGATTGGTCACTGTGGCTGATGTCTTCCTATAGAGTGCCTTGAAAAAGTATTCATACCCCTTGACATTTCCCACATTTTGTTACAACCAAAAACATAAATGGATTTTATGTAATAGACCAACACAAAGTGTCACATAATTGTGAAGTGGAAGGAACAAAGAAGAATGGGCAGAAATGTCCTCTCTAGATGTGCAAAGCTGGTAGAGACACCCCCAAAAAGACTTGTAGAGAAAGGGGGTTCTACAAAGTATTGACTCCGGGGGGCGCCATACAAATGCCCCCCCCCCCCCCCACACACTTTTCACATATTTATTTGTATCATTTATCATTTTCCTTCCACTTCACAATTATGTGACACTTTGTGTTGGGGGAAATTACAAGGGGTATGAATACTTTTTCCAGGCACTGTGTGTATATATAATATATACATTAGGTCCTCTGAGGGACATTTCTTAGGCAAATTAGAAACAAATGTAAATGCAAATCAGGCGGATTCTGTGCATTTCCGACCCGCACAGCCGGAATCCCGGAGAACCGAAGGATTTATTACAGAAAACCAACACATGATAAAGAGGTGGGGGAGGGGGATCTATCAATGGAGCCACCTTGTTGTCATCATTGTCACCTTCTGGTCATGTGACACGTCCAATAGCTGCGCCCCCCCCCCCTCTTCTTCTCTTGCAGAGCCATGGTGTCATAGAGGCCGGTCATGTGACACATCATAGAGGCCGGTCATGTGACACATCATAGAGGCCGGTCATGTGACACATCATAGAGGCCGGTCATGTGACACATCATAGAGGCCGGTCATGTGACACATCATAGAGGCTGGTCATGTGACACATCCATTAACTGCCCCTCCCCCCATGTCTTCTCTTGCAGAGCCATGGTGTCATAGAGGCCGGTCATGTGACACATCATAGAGGCCGGTCATGTGACACATCATAGAGGCCGGTCATGTGACATGTCCAATAACTGCCCCTCCCCCCATGTCTTCTTCTCTTGCAGAGCCATGGTGTCATAGAGGCCGGTCATGTGACACATCATAGAGCCGGTCATGTGACACATCATAGAGGCCGGTCATGTGACACATCATAGAGGCCGGTCATGTGACACATCATAGAGGCCGGTCATGTGACACATCATAGAGGCCGGTCATGTGACACATCATAGAGGCCGGTCATGTGACACATCATAGAGGCTGGTCATGTGACACATCATAGAGGCCGGTCATGTGACACATCATAGAGGCCGGTCATGTGACACATCATAGAGGCCGGTCATGTGACACATCATAGAGGCCGGTCATGTGACACATCATAGAGGCCGGTCATGTGACACATCATAGAGGCCGGTCATGTGACACATCATAGAGGCCGGTCATGTGACACATCATAGAGGCCGGTCATGTGACACATCATAGAGGCCGGTCATGTGACACCTCCAATAACTGCCCCTCCCCCCATGTCTTCTTCTCTTGCAGAGCCATGGTGTCATGGAGGGGGATTTACTTTGTCTGCACTCTGTTCCTGGGAAGTTTCTTTGGCAGTGTCTTCATGTTGGGCCCCTTCCTGCCCCTGATGTTGGTGTCACCCAGCTGGTATCGGTGGCTGACGGACCGGATTGTAGCCACGTGGCTGACGCTCCCCGTGGTAAGAGCTCTTTGTGTTCCTTTATGACGGATTTAGTGTGAAAGGATTGAAGCTTTTTATTTATATAACTCCGTCCCAAGACCCCGCCCACTGCTCTCAGTCCTTATGCAAGCAGTGGGCGGGGTCTTGGGAGGAGTTATGCAAATATGAAAAATACCTTAGGGGGTAGGTGTCGGCCTGGAGGACTGGGTGTTCCTAAGCCAGCTGTATCTGCATGCGGACCGCCCATGGTGACCCCCCCCCCCCATGTGATCCTGAGCCTCCATGATTGCACCCAGGCGGGGAGGAAAGTGCTAGATCTGCCTTTCTCAACTTGGGGTGCCGCCTGAGAGGCCCTTTAGGGGTGCCGTCTGAGAGGTCCTTTAGGGGTGCCGTCTGAGAGGTCCTTTAGGGGTGCCGTCTGAGAGGTCCTTTAGGGGTGCCGTCTGAGAGGTCCTTTAGGGGTGCCGTCTGAGAGGTCCTTTAGGGGTGCCACCTGAGAGGTCCTTTAGGGGTGCCGCCTGAGAGGGCCTTTAGGGGTGCCACCTGAGAGGTCCTTTAGGGGTGCCGTCTGAGAGGTCCTTTAGGGGTGCCGTCTGAGAGGTCCTTTAGGGGTGCCGTCTGAGAGGTCCTTTAGGGGTGCCGTCTGAGAGGTCCTTTAGGGGTGCCGCCTGAGAGGGCCTTTAGGGGTGCCACCTGAGAGGCCCTTTAGGGGTACCGTCTGAGAGGTCCTCTGGGGTGCCGCATGAGAGGTCCTTTAGGGGTGCCGCATGAGAGGCCCTCTAGGGGTCCCGCCTGAGAGGTCCTTTAGGGGTACCGTCTGAGAGGTCCTCTGGGGTGCCACCTGAGAGGTCCTTTAGGAGTGCTGCCTGAAAGGCCCTTTAGGGGTACCGTCTGAGAGGTCCTTTAGGGTCACCGCCTCAGAGGTCCTTTTAGGGGTACCATCTGAGAGGTCCTTTAGGGTCACCGCCTCAGAGGTCCTTTAGGGGTGCCAACTGAGAGGTCCTTTAGGGGTGCCGCATGAGAGGTCCTTTAGGGGTGCCAACTGAGAGGTCCTTTAGGGGTGCCGTCTGAGAGGTCCTTTAGGGGTGCCGCCTGAGAGGTTCTCTGGGGTGCCACCTGAGAGGTCCTTTAGGAGTGCTGCCTGAAAGGCCCTTTAGGGGTACCATCTGAGAGGTCCTTTAGGGTCACCGCCTTAGAGGTCCTTTAGGGGTGCCAACTGAGAGGTCCTTTAGGGGTGCCGCATGAGAGGTCCTTTAGGGGTGCCGTCTGAGAGGCCCTTTAGGGGTGCCGTCTGAGAGGCCCTTTAGGGGTGCCGTCTGAGAGGCCCTTTAGGGGTGCCAACTGAGAGGTCCTTTAGGGTCACCGCCTTAGAGGTCCTTTAAGGGTGCCGTCTGAGAGGTCCTTTAGGGGTGCCGTCTGAGAGGCCCTTTAGGGGTGCCGTCTGAGAGGCCCTTTAGGGGCGCCGTCTGAGAGGCCCTTTAGGGGTGCCAACTGAGAGGTCCTTTAGGTTTACTGCCTGAGAGGTCCTTTAGGGGTGCTACCTGAGAGGCCCTTTAGAGGTACCGTCTGAGAGGTCCTTTAGGGGTGCCGTCTGAGAGGTCCTTTAGGGGTGCCGCCTGAGAGGGCCTTTAGGGGTGCCACCTGAGAGGCCCTTTAGGGGACCGTCTGAGAGGTCCTCTGGGGTGCCAACTGAGAGGTCCTTTAGGGGTGCCGCATGAGAGGCCCTCTAGGGGTCCCGCCTGAGAGGTCCTTTAGGGGTACCGTCTGAGAGGTCTTCTGGGGTGCCACCTGAGAGGTCCTTTAGGGGTACCGTCTGAGAGGTCCTTTATGGTTACCGCCTGAGAGGCCCTTTAGGGGTGCCAACTGAGAGGTCCTTTAGGGGTGCCGCCTGAGAGGCCCTCTAGGGGTCCCGCCTGAGAGGTCCTTTAGGGGTACCGTCTGAGAGGTTCTCTGGGGTGCCACCTGAGAGGTCCTTTAGGAGTGCCGCCTGAAAGGCCCTTTAGGGGTACCGTCTGAGAGGTCCTTTAGGGTCACCGCCTTAGAGGTCCTTTAGGGGTGCCAACTGAGAGGTCCTTTAGGGGTGCCGCATGAGAGGTCCTTTAGGGGTGCCGGGTGCAGGTGGAATCAAGAGGGAGAGTGGGGGTTGGGTTGTAGTGTTTAGCAGAGAGTGGGGAGGGTAGGTGTGCCAACAGGAGGTTTTGGGGTACAGAGGTTCGAAGGGTGAGAAGTCTGGGCTACCAAGGTGAGCAGGGAGGAGGAGGGGGGGTTGGGATACAGAAGTGAACAGAGGGGGATTAGGGTGCAGAGGGGGGGTGGGGAACAGAAGTGAGCAGAGGGGGATTGGGGTGCAGAGAGGGGGGGTTGGGGTACAGAAGTGAGCAGAGGGGGATTGGGGTGCAGAGAGGGGGGGTTGGGGTACAGAAGTGAGCAGAGGGGGATTGGGGTTCAGAAGTGAGCAGAAAGGGATTGGGGTGCAGAGAGGGGGGATTGGGGTTCAGAAGTGAGCAGAGGGGGATTGGGGTGCAGAGAGGGGGGGTTGGGGTACAGAAGTGAGCAGAGGGGGATTGGGGTGCAGAGAGGGGGGTTGGGGTACAGAAGTGAGCAGAGGGGGATTGGGGTGCAGAGAGGGGGGGGTTGGGGTACAGAAGTGAGCAGAGGGGGATTGGGGTGCAGAGAGGGGGGGTTGGGGTACAGAAGTGAGCAGAGGGGGATTGGGGTGCAGAGAGGGGGGGTTGGGGTATAGAAGTGAGCAGAGGGGGATTGGGGTTCAGAAGTGAGCAGAGGGGGATTGGGGTGCAGAGAGGGGGGGGTTGGGGTACAGAAGTGAGCAGAGGGGGATTGGGGTGCAGAGAGGGGGGGTTGGGGTACAGAAGTGAGCAGAGGGGGATTGGGGTTCAGAAGTGAGCAGAAAGGGATTGGGGTGCAGAGAGGGGGGATTGGGGTTCAGAAGTGAGCAGAGGGGGATTGGGGTGCAGAGAGGGGGGGTTGGGGTATAGAAGTGAGCAGAGGGGGATTGGGGTGCAGAGAGGGGGGTTGGGGTACAGAAGTGAGCAGAGGGGGATTGGGGTGCAGAGAAGGGGATTGGGGTTCAGAAGTGAACAGAGGGGGATTGGGGTGCAGAGAGGGGGGTTTGGGGTTCAGAAGTGAGCAGAGGGGGATTGGGGTGCAGAGAGGGGGGGTTGGGGAACAGAAGTGAGCAGAGGGGGATTGGGGTGCAGAGAGGGGGGGGGGTTGGGGTATAGAAGTGAGCAGAGGGGGATTGGGGTGCAGAGAGGGGGGGTTGGGGTACAGAAGTGAGCAGAGGGGGATTGGGGTGCAGAGAAGGGGATTGGAGTTCAGAAGTGAACAGAGGGGGATTGGGGTGCAGAGAGGGGGGTTTGGGGTTCAGAAGTGAGCAGAGGGGGATTGGGGTGCAGAGAGGGGGGGTTGGGGAACAGAAGTGAGCAGAGGGGGATTGGGGTGCAGAGAGGGGGGGGGGTTGGGGTATAGAAGTGAGCAGAGGGGGATTGGGGTTCAGAAGTGAGCAGAGGGGGATTGGGGTGCAGAGAGGGGGGGTTGGGGTACCGAAGTGAGCAGAGGGGGATTGGGGTGCAGAGAGGGGGGATTGGGGTGCAGAGAGAGGGGGGCTGGGGTACAGAAGTGATCAGAGGGGGATTGGGGTGCAGAGAGGGGGGGGTTGGGGTACAGAAGTGAGCAGAGGGGGATTGGGGTTCAGAAGTGAGCAGAAAGGGATTGGGGTGCAGAGAGGGGGGATTGGGGTTCAGAAGTGAGCAGAGGGGGATTGGGGTGCAGAGAGGGGGGGTTGGGGTACAGAAGTGAGCAGAGGGGGATTGGGGTGCAGAGAGGGGGGGTTGGGGTACAGAAGTGAGCAGAGGGGGATTGGGGTGCAGAGAAGGGGATTGGGGTTCAGAAGTGAACAGAGGGGGATTGGGGTGCAGAGAGGGGGGTTTGGGGTTCAGAAGTGAGCAGAGGGGGATTGGGGTGCAGAGAGGGGGGGAGTTGGGGTATAGAAGTGAGCAGAGGGGGATTGGGGTTCAGAAGTGAGCAGAGGGGGATTGGGGTGCAGAGAGGGGGGTTGGGGTACAGAAGTGAGCAGAGGGGGATTGGGGTGCAGAGAGGGGTGGTTGGGGTACAGAAGTGAGCAGAGGGGGGATTGGGGTGCAGAGAGAGGGGGGCTGGGGTACAGAAGTGATCAGAGGGGGATTGGGGTTCAGAAGTGAGCAGAGGGGGATTGGGGTGCAGAGAGGGGGGGTTGGGGTACAGAAGTGAGCAGAGGGGGATTGGGGTGCAGAGAGGGGGGGTTGGGGTACAGAAGTGAGCAGAGGAGGATTGGGGTGCAGAGAGGGGGATTGGGGTACAGAAGTGAGCAGAGGGGAATTGGGGTGCAGAGAGGGGGGTTGGGGTATAGAAGTGAGCAGAGGGGGATTGGGGTTCAGAAGTGAGCAGAGGGGGATTGGGGTGCAGAGAGGGGGGGTTGGGGTACAGAAGTGAGCAGAGGGGGATTGGGGTGCAGAGAGGGGGGGCTGGGGTACAGAAGTGAGCAGAGGGGGATTGGGGTGCAGAGAGGGGGATTGGGGTACAGAAGTGAGCAGAGGGGGATTGGGGTGCAGAGAGGGGGGATTGGGGTACAGAAGTGAGCAGAGGGGGATTGGGGTGCAGAGAGGGGGATTGGGGTACAGAAGTGAGCAGAGGGGGATTGGGGTGCAGAGAGGGGGATTGGGGTACAGAAGTGAGCAGAGGGGGATTGGGGTGCAGAGAGGGCAATTGGGGTGCAGAGAGGGGGGGTGGGGTACAGAAGTGAGCATAGGGGGATTGGGGTGCAGAGAGGGGGGTGGGGTTCAGAAGTGAGCAGATGGGGATTGGGGTGCAGAGAGGGGGGGTGGGGTTCAGAAGTGAGCAGAGGGGGATTGGGGTGCAGAGAGGGGGGGGTTGGGGTATAGAAGTGAGCAGAGGGGGATTGGGGTTCAGAAGTGAGCAGAGGGGGATTGGAGTGCAGAGAGGGGGGGTTGGGGTACAGAAGTGAGCAGAGGGGGATTGGGGTTCAGAAGTGAGCAGAGGGGGATTGGGGTGCAGAGAGGGGGGGTTGGGGTACAGAAGTGAGCAGAGGGGGATTGGGGTGCAGAGAGGGGGGGTTGGGGTACAGAAGTGAGCAGAGGGGGATTGGGGTTCAGAAGTGAGCAGAGGGGGATTGGGGTGCAGAGAGGGGGGGTTGGGGTACAGAAGTGAGCAGGGGGGGTTTGGGTACAGAAGTGAGCAGAGGGGGATTGGGGTTCAGAAGTGAGCAGAGGGGGATTGGGGTGCAGAGAGGGGGGTTGGGGTACAGAAGTGAGCAGAGGGGGATTGGGGTGCAGAGAGGGGGGGTTGGGGTACAGAAGTGAGCAGAGGGGGATTGGGGTGCAGAGAGGGGGGGAGCTGGGGTACAGAAGTGAGCAGAGAGGGATTGGGGTGCAGAAGTGAGCAGAGGGGGATTGGGGTGCAGAGAGGGGGATTGGGGTACAGAAGTGAGCAGAGGGGGATTGGGGTGCAGAGAGGTGGGTTTGGGGTTCAGAAGTGAGCAGAGGGGGATTGTGGTGCAGAGAGGGGGGTTTGGGGTACAGAAGTGAGCAGAGGGGGATTGGGGTGCAGAGAGGGGGGTTGGGGTACAGAAGTGAGCAGAGGGGGATTGGGGTGCAGAGAGGGGGGTTTGGGGTACAGAAGTGAGCAGAGGGGGATTGGGGTACAGAAGTGAGCAGAGGGGGATTGGGGTGCAGAGAGGGGGTTGGGGTACAGAAGTGAGCAGAGGGGGATTGGGGTGCAGAGGGGGGGTTGGGGTACAGAAGTGAGCAGAGGGGGATTGGGGTGCAGAGGGGGGGGTTGGGGTACAGAAGTGAGCAGAGGGGGATTGGGGTGCAGAGAGGGGGGGTTGGGGTACAGAAGTGAGCAGAGGGGGATTGGGGTGCAGAGAGGGGGGTTTGGGGTACAGAAGTGAGCAGAGGGGGATTGGGGTGCAGAGAGGGGGGGTTGGGGTACAGAAGTGAGCAGAGGGGGATTGGGGTGCAGAGAGGGGGGTTTGGGGTACAGAAGTGAGCAGAGGGGGATTGGGGTGCAGAGAGGGGGATTGGGGTACAGAAGTGAGCAGAGGGGGATTGGGGTGCAGAGGGGGGGGGGTTGGGGTACAGAAGTGAGCAGAGGGGGATTGGGGTGCAGAGAGGGGGGCTGGGGTACAGAAGTGAGCAGAGGGGGATTGGGGTGCAGAGGGGGGGGTTGGGGTACAGAAGTGAGCAGAGGGGGATTGGGGTGCAGAGGGGGGGGGGGTTGGGGTACAGAAGTGAGCAGAGGGGGATTGGGGTGCAGAGAAGGGGATTGGGGTTCAGAAGTGAACAGAGGGGGATTGGGGTGCAGAGAGGGGGGATTGGGGTTCAGAAGTGAGCAGAGGGGGATTGGGGTGCAGAGAGGGGGGGTTGGGGAACAGAAGTGAGCAGAGGGGGATTGGGGTGCAGAGAGGGGGGGTTGGGGTATAGAAGTGAGCAGAGGGGGATTGGGGTTCAGAAGTGAGCAGAGGGGGATTGGGGTGCAGAGAGGGGGGGGGGTTGGGGTACAGAAGTGAGCAGAGGGGGATTGGGGTGCAGAGAGGGGGGGTTGGGGTACAGAAGTGAGCAGAGGGGGATTGGGGTGCAGAGGGGGGGGTTGGGGTATAGAAGTGAGCAGAGGGGGATTGGGGTTCAGAAATGAGCAGAAAGGGATTGGGGTGCAGAGAGGGGGGATTGGGGTTCAGAAGTGAGCAGAGGGGGATTGGGGTGCAGAGAGGGGGGGTTGGGGTACAGAAGTGAGCAGAGGGGGATTGGGGTGCAGAGAGGGGGGTTGGGGTACAGAAGTGAGCAGAGGGGGATTGGGGTGCAGAGAGGGGGGGTTGGGGTACAGAAGTGAGCAGAGGGGGATTGGGGTGCAGAGAAGGGGATTGGGGTTCAGAAGTGAACAGAGGGGGATTGGAGTGCAGAGAGGGGGGTTTGGGGTTCAGAAGTGAGCAGAGGGGGATTGGGGTGCAGAGAGGGGGGGTTGGGGAACAGAAGTGAGCAGAGGGGGATTGGGGTGCAGAGAGGGGGGGGTTGGGGTATAGAAGTGAGCAGAGGGGGATTGGGGTTCAGAAGTGAGCAGAGGGGGATTGGGGTGCAGAGAGGGGGGGTTGGGGTACAGAAGTGAGCAGAGGGGGATTGGGGTGCAGAGAGGGGGGATTGGGGTGCAGAGAGAGGGGGGCTGGGGTACAGAAGTGATCAGAGGGGGATTGGGGTGCAGAGAGGGGGGGGGTTGGGGTACAGAAGTGAGCAGAGGGGGATTGGGGTTCAGAAGTGAGCAGAAAGGGATTGGGGTGCAGAGAGGGGGGATTGGGGTTCAGAAGTGAGCAGAGGGGGATTGGGGTGCAGAGAGGGGGGGTTGGGGTACAGAAGTGAGCAGAGGGGGATTGGGGTGCAGAGAGGGGGGGTTGGGGTACAGAAGTGAGCAGAGGGGGATTGGGGTGCAGAGAAGGGGATTGGGGTTCAGAAGTGAACAGAGGGGGATTGGGGTGCAGAGAGGGGGGTTTGGGGTTCAGAAGTGAGCAGAGGGGGATTGGGGTGCAGAGAGGGGGGGTTGGGGAACAGAAGTGAGCAGAGGGGGATTGGGGTGCAGAGAGGGGGGGAGTTGGGGTATAGAAGTGAGCAGAGGGGGATTGGGGTTCAGAAGTGAGCAGAGGGGGATTGGGGTGCAGAGAGGGGGGGTTGGGGTACAGAAGTGAGCAGAGGGGGATTGGGGTGCAGAGAGGGGGGGTTGGGGTACAGAAGTGAGCAGAGGGGGGATTGGGGTGCAGAGAGAGGGGGGCTGGGGTACAGAAGTGATCAGAGGGGGATTGGGGTTCAGAAGTGAGCAGAGGGGGATTGGGGTGCAGAGAGGGGGGGTTGGGGTACAGAAGTGAGCAGAGGGGGATTGGGGTGCAGAGAGGGGGGGTTGGGGTACAGAAGTGAGCAGAGGAGGATTGGGGTGCAGAGAGGGGGATTGGGGTACAGAAGTGAGCAGAGGGGAATTGGGGTGCAGAGAGGGGGGGTTGGGGTACAGAAGTGAGCAGAGGGGGATTGGGGTTCAGAAGTGAGCAGAGGGGGATTGGGGTGCAGAGAGGGGGGGTTGGGGTACAGAAGTGAGCAGAGGGGGATTGGGGTGCAGAGAGGGGGGGCTGGGGTACAGAAGTGAGCAGAGGGGGATTGGGGTGCAGAGAGGGGGGGTTGGGGTACAGAAGTGAGCAGAGGGGGATTGGGGTGCAGAGAGGGGGATTGGGGTACAGAAGTGAGCAGAGGGGGATTGGGGTGCAGAGAGGGGGGATTGGGGTACAGAAGTGAGCAGAGGGGGATTCGGGTGCAGAGAGGGGGATTGGGGTACAGAAGTGAGCAGAGGGGGATTGGGGTGCAGAGAGGGGGATTGGGGTACAGAAGTGAGCAGAGGGGGATTGGGGTGCAGAGAGGGCGATTGGGGTGCAGAGAGGGGGGGTGGGGTACAGAAGTGAGCAGAGGGGGATTGGGGTTCAGAAGTGAGCAGAGGGGGATTGGAGTGCAGAGAGGGGGGGTTGGGGTACAGAAGTGAGCAGAGGGGGATTGGGGTTCAGAAGTGAGCAGAGGGGGATTGGGGTGCAGAGAGGGGGGGTTGGGGTACAGAAGTGAGCAGAGGGGGATTGGGGTGCAGAGAGGGGGGGTTGGGGTACAGAAGTGAGCAGAGGGGGATTGGGGTTCAGAAGTGAGCAGAGGGGGATTGGGGTGCAGAGAGGGGGGGTTGGGGTACAGAAGTGAGCAGAGGGGGATTGGGGTGCAGAGAGGGGGGGTTTGGGTACAGAAGTGAGCAGAGGGGGATTGGGGTTCAGAAGTGAGCAGAGGGGGATTGGGGTGCAGAGAGGGGGGGTTGGGGTACAGAAGTGAGCAGAGGGGGATTGGGGTGCAGAGAGGGGGGGTTGGGGTACAGAAGTGAGCAGAGGGGGATTGGGGTGCAGAGAGGGGGGGAGCTGGGGTACAGAAGTGAGCAGAGGGGGATTGGGGTGCAGAAGTGAGCAGAGGGGGATTGGGGTGCAGAGAGGGGGATTGGGGTACAGAAGTGAGCAGAGGGGGATTGGGGTGCAGAGAGGGGGGTTTGGGGTTCAGAAGTGAGCAGAGGGGGATTGTGGTGCAGAGAGGGGGGTTTGGGGTACAGAAGTGAGCAGAGGGGGATTGGGGTGTAGAGAGGGGGGTTGGGGTACAGAAGTGAGCAGAGGGGGATTGGGGTGCAGAGAGGGGGGTTTGGGGTACAGAAGTGAGCAGAGGGGGATTGGGGTACAGAAGTGAGCAGAGGGGGATTGGGGTGCAGAGAGGGGGATTGGGGTACAGAAGTGAGCAGAGGGGGATTGGGGTGCAGAGGGGGGGTTGGGGTACAGAAGTGAGCAGAGGGGGATTGGGGTGCAGAGGGGGGGGTTGGGGTACAGAAGTGAGCAGAGGGGGATTGGGGTGCAGAGAGGGGGGGGTTGGGGTACAGAAGTGAGCAGAGGGGGATTGGGGTGCAGAGAGGGGGGGTTGGGGTACAGAAGTGAGCAGAGGGGGATTGGGGTGCAGAGAGGGGGATTTGGGGTACAGAAGTGAGCAGAGGGGGATTGGGGTGCAGAGAGGGGGATTGGGGTACAGAAGTGAGCAGAGGGGGATTGGGGTGCAGAGGGGGGGGGTTGGGGTACAGAAGTGAGCAGAGGGGGATTGGGGTGCAGAGAGGGGGGCTGGGGTACAGAAGTGAGCAGAGGGGGATTGGGGTGCAGAGGGGGGGTTGGGGTACAGAAGTGAGCAGAGGGGGATTGGGGTGCAGAGGGGGGGGTTGGGGTACAGAAGTGAGCAGAGGGGGATTGGGGTGCAGAGAGGGGGGTTTGGGGTACAGAAGTGAGCAGAGGGGGATTGGGGTGCAGAGAGGGGGATTGGGGTACAGAAGTGAGCAGAGGGGGATTGGGGTGCAGAGGGGGGGGGTTGGGGTACAGAAGTGAGCAGAGGGGGATTGGGGTGCAGAGAGGGGGGGTTGGGGTACAGAAGTGAGCAGAGGGGGATTGGGGTGCAGAGAGGGGGATTGGGGTACAGAAGTGAGCAGAGGGGGATTGGGGTGCAGAGAGGGGGATTGGGGTACAGAAGTGAGCAGAGGGGGATTGGGGTGCAGAGAGGGGGATTGGGGTACAGAAGTGAGCAGAGGGGGGATTGGGGTGCAGAGAGGGGGATTGGGGTACAGAAGTGAGCAGAGGGGGATTGGGGTGCAGAGAGGGGGATTGGGGTACAGAAGTGAGCAGAGGGGGATTGGGGTGCAGAGAGGGGGATTGGGGTTCAGAAGTGAGCAGAGGGGGGATTGGGGTGCAGAGAGGGGGATTGGGGTACAGAAGTGAGCAGAGGGGGATTGGGGTGCACAGAGGGGGATTGGGGTACAGAAGTGAGCAGAGGGGGATTGGGGTGCACAGAGGGGGGATTGGGGTACAGAAGTGAGCAGAGAGGGGATTGGGGTGCAGAGAGGGGGATTGGGGTACAGAAGTGAGCAGAGGGGGATTGGGGTGCACAGAGCGGGGATTGGGGTGCAGAGAGGGGGACTGGGGTACAGAAGTGAGCAGAGGGGGATTGGGGTGCACAGAGGGGGGGTTGGGGTACAGAAGTGAGCAGAGGGGGATTGGGGTGCAGAAGTGAGCAGAGGGGGATTGGGGTGCAGAGAGGGGGATTGGGGTACAGAAGTGAGCAGAGGGGGATTGGGGTGCAGAGAGGGGGATTGGGGTACAGAAGTGAGCAGAGGGGGATTGGGGTGCACAGAGGGGGGATTGGGGTACAGAAGTGAGCAGAGGGGGGATTGGGGTGCAGAGAGGGGGATTGGGGTACAGAAGTGAGCAGAGGGGGATTGGGGTGCACAGAGCGGGGATTGGGGTGCAGAGAGGGGGACTGGGGTACAGAAGTGAGCAGAGGGGGATTGGGGTGCACAGAGGGGGGGTTGGGGTACAGAAGTGAGCAGAGGGGGATTGGGGTGCAGAAGTGAGCAGAGGGGGATTGGGGTGCAGAGAGGGGGGATTGGGGTACAGAATTGAGCAGAGGGGGATTGGGGTGCAGAGAGGGGGGTTTGGGGTTCAGAAGTGAGCAGAGGGGGATTGGGGTGCACAGAGGGGGGATTGGGGTACAGAAGTGAGCAGAGGGGGGATTGGGGTTCAGAAGTGAGCAGAGGGGGGATTGGGGTGCAGAGAGGGGGGATTGGGGTGCAGAGAGGGGGGACTGGGGTGTGATTTTTGTAGTTTGGCCATTTGAATGGTCTGGAATCGTTCGGTACGCAGAGCAAGCAGTGAATGCCGAAGTTTTAAAAACCGCATCTCCCCGGACTGCCTGACATGGGACGGCACTGCGGTTTGATGCGGTTTGGTGCGGTTTGATTCGGTTTGATTCGGTTTGGTGCGGTTTGATTCGGTTTGATTCGGTTTGGTGCGGTTTGATTCGGTTTGATTCGGTTTGGTGCGGTTTGATTCGGTTTGATTCTGTTTGGTGCGGTTTGATTCGGTTTGGTGCGGTTTGATGCGGTTTGGAGCGGTTTGATGCGGTTTGATTCGGTTTGGTGCGGTTTGGAGCGGTTTGATGCGGTTTGGTGCGGTTTGATTCGGTTTGGTGCGGTTTGGTGCGGTTTGATTCGGTTTGGTGCGGTTTGATTCGGTTTGGTGCGGTTTGATTCGGTTTGGTGCGGTTTGGAGCGGTTTGATGCGGTTTGATTCGGTTTGGTGCGGTTTGATTCGGTTTGGTGCGGTTTGGAGCGGTTTGATGCGGTTTGATTCGGTTTGGTGCGGTTTGATTCGGTTTGGTGCGGTTTGATTCGGTTTGGTGCGGTTTGATTCGGTTTGGAGTGGTTTGATGCGGTTTGGAGCGGTTTGATTCGGTTTGGTGCTGTTTGATTCGGTTTGGTGCGGTTTGGAGTGGTTTGATGCGGTTTGGAGCGGTTTGATGCGGTTTGGAGCGGTTTGATTCGGTTTGGTGCTGTTTGATTCGGTTTGGTGCGGTTTGGAGTGGTTTGATGCGGTTTGGAGCGGTTTGATGCGGTTTGGAGCGGTTTGATGCGGTTTGGTGCGGTTTGATTCGGTTTGGTGCGGTTTGATTCGGTTTGGTGCGGTTTGATGCGGTTTGGTTTCCTCTCTTAGACACGACATGTTTGATCTGTTTGTAGATTTTCTGTATTTAAAAACCTGAAATGGAATCGTCTGTTTATTAGGAAGGTTCTGATTGGTCCGCTGTGTGTGATGTCATAGAATTAGAATTGGATTGGATGATGGGATCGCCCCGTGTATAGCCAGTGATTGATTTATTGATTGCCCTGTGTATAGCCAGTGATTAATTTATTGATCGCCCTGTGTATAGCCAGTGATTGATTTATTGATCGCCCTGTGTATAGCCAGTGATTGATTTATTGATTGCCCCGTGTATAGCCAGTGATTGATTTATTGATCGCCCTGTGTATAGCCAGTGATTGATTTATTGATTGCCCCATGTATAGCCAGTGATTGATTTATTGATCGCCCTGTGTATAGCCAGTGATTGATTTATTGATTGCCCCATGTATAGCCAGTGATTGATTTATTGATCGCCCTGTGTATAGCCAGTGATTGATTTATTGATCGCCCTGTGTATAGCCAGTGATTGATTTATTGATCGTCCTGTGTATAGCCAGTGATTGATTTATTGATCGCCCTGTGTATAGCCAGTGATTGATTTATTGATCGCCCTGTGTATAGCCATTGATTGATTTATTGATTGCCCTATGTATAGCCAGTGATTGATTTATTGATCGCCCTGTGTATAGCCAGTGATTGATTTATTGATTGCCCCATGTATAGCCAGTGATTGATTTATTGATCGCCCTGTGTATAGCCAGTGATTGATTTATTGATTGCCCCATGTATAGCCAGTGATTGATTTATTGATCGCCCTGTGTATAGCCAGTAGCGCTGCAACTAACGATTATTTTCATAATCGATTAGTTGGCCGATTATTGTTTCGATTAATCGGTTAATAACCTTAAAAAAAAAAAAAAAAAAAGTGTGGCGTATAATTTAGTTAATTAAAGGGTGAATCTGATAATTATTATCACACTCAGAGATCAAATGTCTTCCTTCAAAAAAAAAAAAATTTCATTCTAAGAACGTTTGTTCGATTTTTTAATCATTAGTGGGGTTGACGTTCATTTTCAACCTCAGTGATGGGAAAATTTGGAAATAGAAAACTTCTTGGTCAAAGGAATTTTCACACAGTCTATGTGGTTTTCGTTCAGAAATTACATTCATTTTAAAAACAAGTGAAAATTTCAAACATTCTTTCATTCAGCGAATATACAAAGATTTTTCGTCTGGAAATTGATCGGTGTGGCCAGAATAAGGCTCGCTACACACCTAGGCAGTTGGCTTTGATCGGTTTCTACAGTGCTTTTTGCTGTGCGTTTTGATTTTTGCGGCGATTTGCTGAAAAAAGCATAGATGTGAACGTGTCCAATGGCAAACCTTGTAAATGAACTGTAGAGCGCTTCTGCAAAAAAGCACCAAAAAACACATCGATGTGAATCAGGCCTAAGACGTTTAGTAACATAATGGGGTTAAAAAAACTAAACTGAGCCCTTTATAGTACAAAAAAAGCCGATAATCACTACTGTAAGGGGTTCATTTTATTACTGTAGAACTTTGAAAGTAACATCTACAGTAGCGATTATTTACTATAAAGGGCTCATTTTAGTTTTTTTTTAACCCCATTATGTTACTGGCCGATTAATCGATTATGAAAATAGTAATCGATTAATTTCATAATCGATTAGTTGTCGATTAATCGATTAGTTGCTTCAGCCCTAATAGCCAGTAGCCAGTAATTGATTTATTGATCGCCCTGTGTATAGCCAGTGATTGATTTATTGATCGTCCTGTGTATAGCCAGTGATTGATTTATTGATCGTCCTGTGTATAGCCAGTGATTGATTTATTGATCGTCCTGTGTATAGCCAGTGATTGATTTATTGATCGTCCTGTGTATAGCCAGTGATTGATTTATTGATCGTCCTGTGTATAGCCAGTGATTGATTTATTGATCGTCCTGTGTATAGCCAGTAATTGATTTATTGATCGTCCCGTGTATAGCCAGGGATTGATTTATTGATCGTCCCGTGTATAGCCAGTGATTGATTTATTGATCGTCCCGTGTATAGCCAGTGATTGATTTATTGATCGCCCCATGTATAGCCAGTGATTGATTTATTGATCGTCCTGTGTATAGCCAGTGATTGATTTATTGATCGCCCTGTGTATAGCCAGTGATTGATTTATTGATCGCCCTGTGTATAGCCAGTGATTGATTTATTGATCGCCCCATGTATAGCCAGTGATTGATTTATTGATCGTCCTGTGTATAGCCAGTGATTGATTTATTGATCGTCCTGTGTATAGCCAGTGATTGATTTATTGATCGTCCTGTGTATAGCCAGTGATTGATTTATTGATCGTCCTGTGTATAGCCAGTGATTGATTTATTGATCGTCCCGTTTTCTTTCCCCGCCAGGCTCTGTTGGAGTTGGTGTTCCGCGCTAAAGTAGTGATCACGGGGGATGGGTTCATCCCTGGAGAACGCAGTGTCATCATCATGAACCATCGCACCCGGCTGGACTGGATGTTCCTGTGGAACTGTTTATTGAGATACAGCTACCTCAGGCTGGAGAAGATCTGCCTCAAGTCCAGCCTGAAGTCCGTCCCGGGATTCGGTAGGTATAAATTGTTGGATGAAGAGAAGCCGTCATGTTTGGAGTAGGAAGTTCTGCCGGTGTCATCCGTAAAATAAAAGTCTTTATTGGCTTCATGATAAAACTCTAACAGGCTAACGCGTTTCAGGTATAGCAGCCTTCTCATTGGATGGTGTCCCCATGTAGCCAATAAAGACGTGTATTTCATGGATGACTCCGAGTGTTCGGCTTTATCTTCCCTCCGGTCCTATTGCCTGAGAGCAGAGGCAGTTCAGCCAGAGCCCCGATTCCCGGCCAATGGCAGCGGGTGGGGGAGGGTATTGTTTTCCTGTTCATGTGATGTTTGAGGGGAAGCGACATTTGGAGGGACGTGATGGTCGGGGGGACGTGATGTTTGGAGGGATGCGATGGTTTGGGGGGACGTGATGTTTGGGGGGGCGTGATGTTTGGGGGGATGTGATGTTTGGAGGGATGCGATGTTTGGGGGGGGGGGAACGTGATGGTTTGGGGGGACGTGATGGTTGGGGGGATGTGATGGTTGGAGGGATGCGATGGTTTGGGGGGACGTGATGGTCGGGGGGACGTGATGGTCGGGGGGATGTGATGGTCGGGGGGATGTGATGGTCGGGGGGATGTGATGGTCGGGGGGATGTGATGGTCGGGGGGATGTGATGGTCGGGGGGATGTGATGGTCGGGGGGATGTGATGTTTGGAGGGATGCGATGTTTGGGGGGGGAACGTGATGGTTTGGGGGGACGTGATGGTTGGGGGGATGTGATGGTTGGAGGGATGCGATGGTTTGGGGGGACGTGATGGTTGGGGGGACGTGATGGTCGGGGGGATGTGATGGTCGGGGGGATGTGATGTTTGGGGGGATGTGATGTTTGGAGGGATGCGATGTTTGGGGGGGGAACGTGATGGTTTGGGGGGACGTGATGGTTGGGGGGATGTGATGGTTGGAGGGATGCGATGGTTTGGGGGGACGTGATGGTTGGGGGGACGTGATGGTCGGGGGGATGTGATGTTTGGGGGGATGTGATGTTTGGGGGGATGTGATGTTTGGAGGGATGTGATGTTTGGGGGGATGCGATGGTTTGGGGGGACATGATGTTTGGGGGGGAACGTGATGGTTTGGGGGGGATGTGATGGTTGGAGGGATGCGATGTTTGGGGGGGCGTGATGGTGGGGGGTGTAATGTTTGGGGGGACATGATGGTCGGGGGGACGTGATGTTTTGAGGGATGTGATGTTTGGGGAGACGTGATGGTCGGGGGGGACGTGATGTTTGGGGGGACGTGATGGTCGGGGGGATGGGATGTTGCAGAGGAGGAGAGCAGAGAACAATCATTCCGTACAAAGTGTAGCAACTCCCAGTAGCCAATCCGATTTTGTTTTACAGAAGCTAAATCAGTGAAATTTAAATCTGAAGTGTAATCTGCTTGTATTTGACCTTCCCCCTCCCTCTCCCCCTCCCTCTCCCCCTCCCTCTCCCCCTCCCTCTCCCCCTCCCTCTCCCCCTCCCTCTCCCTCTCCCTCTCCCTCTCCCTCTCCCCCTCCCCTCCCCCTCCCCTCCCCCTCAGCACCCTTTCCATTTTTATTACACACCTTATTATGGGTCTCTGTGCTTCTCTATACAATGCAGGCAGATCATGGCTGGTGGGAGGGGGCGGTACATAACTTCCTGAAAACATCCCAGCCTCCTGATGCAAGCAGCGGGAGGAGTTATGCAAATATCACCATGCCTTGATGGGCGGGTGTCATTCTGGGGGGGCTGGCAGGGATCGGTGAACACTCGGGGGATTCCGTCCCAGAATGCAGCAGTGTGTGACCCGCGGCACGAAGCGGATCCGGAGGAGGAGCCTGCACACAGGAAGTGATGTCATTCTTACTGGAAGGAATCAATAATCAATAGAAATGTATTTTGGATGGATATGATGAGACTTTAATATTCCTTTATCTTTTAAGAGATGACCTTTATTACATTTATTCATTTAATGACCCCTCCCCCATCTTCCTTCCCCCTCCTCCCTCCATATTCCCTCCTCCCCCATCCTTGCTCCAGAAGTCCCCTGGCTCCTCCCCTCATTCCTATGAGTGACAGATGGGCGGGCGGGTTCACACTCACTGCAATATGTGGCATTGGTTGTGTTTCTAACTCTGAATACCAATCAAAGCTCCTCCCACTAAATAGAATGGCTCCTCCCAGTCCCGGTCACACATTGTGTTCGCTTCATAAATGATCCCCCATGTCGCTTTCTTGGTGCTTCAAAGCATCTTCAAAGCCACCATAGAAGTCCATGAGATATCCCAGGGTGCACTGGGAAACCAAGAAGCCAACCAGAAAACGTCATCAGCATTCACTTCCAGATCATGTGTATATATTCTGGTGTGCAGAGTGGAGCATCAGGGAGGTGGGCGGGGTCCGGAAAGTGAGGACTGAGGGGCAGAGGGATCAGAGCAGGAGAAACTAGCAGATGTCACACGTGGTGAGCATCATGGGAGCAATATAGTGGGAGGTGAGCAGGGACCAGAGAGAGAGGATGATCCGCAAACCAGAGGATCAGCAGAGCTGGGGGTTACTACTGAGCGGGGGATCAGCGGAGCTGGGGGTTACTAACTGGGGGATCAGCAGAGCTGGGGGTTACTACTGAGCGGGAGATTAGGAGAGCTGGGGTACTACTGAATGGGGCATTGGCAGAGCTGGGGGTTACTACTGAGCGGGAGATCAGCAGAGCTGGGGTACTACTGAATGGGGCATTGGCAGAGCTGGGGGTTACTACTGAGCGGGAGATCAGCAGAGCTGGGGGTTACTACTGAGCGGGGCATCAGCAGAGCTGGAGGATCAGAAGAGCTGGGGGTTACTGCGAGGCATCAGCAGAGCTGGGGGTTACTACTGAGTGGGGGATCATCAGAGCTGGGGGTTACTACTGAGTGGGGGATCAGCAGAGCTGGGGGTTACTACTGAGTGGGGGATCAGCAGAGCTGGGGGTTACTACTGTCGGGGGATCAGCAGAGCTGGGGGTTACTACTGAGCGAGAGTTCAGCAGAGCTGGGGATTACTACTGAGCGGGGCATCAGCAGAGCTGGGGGTTACTACTGAGCGGGAGATTAGGAGAGCTGGGGTACTACTGAGCTGGGGCATCAGCAGAGCTGGGGGTTACTACTGAGCGGGAGATTAGGAGAGCTGGGGTACTACTGAGCCGGGGCATCAGCATAGCTGGGGGTTACTACTGAGCGGGGCATCAGCAGAGCTGGAGGATCAGAAGAGCTGGGGGTTACTGCGAGGCATCAGCAGAACTTGGGGTTACTACTGAGCGGGGGATCAGCAGAGCTGGGGGTTACTACTGAGTGGGGGATCAGCAGAGCTGGGGGTTACTACTGTCGGGGGATCAGCAGAGCTGGGGGTTACTACTGAGTAGGGGATCAGCAGAGCTGGGGGTTACTACTGAGTGGGGGATCAGCAGAGCTGGGGGTTACTACTGAGTGGGGGATCAGCAGAGCTGGGGCTTACTACTGAGTGGGGGATCAGCAGAGCTGGGGCTTACTACTGAGTGGGGGATCAGCAGAGCTGGGGGTTACTACTAAGTAGGGGATCAGCAGAGCTGGAGGTTACTACTGAGTGGGGGATCAGCAGAGCTGGGGGTTACTACTGAGTGGGGGATCAGCAGAGCTAGGGCTTACTACTGAGTGGGGGATCAGCAGAGCTGGGGGTTACTACTGAGTGGGGGATCAGCAGAGCTGGGGGTTACTACTGTCGGGGGATCAGCAGAGCTGGGGGTTACTACTGTCGGGGGATCAGCAGAGCTGGGGGTTACTGCGAGGCATCAGCAGAACTTGGGGTTACTACTGAGCGGGGGATCAGCAGAGCTGGGGGTTACTACTGAGTGGGGGATAAGCAGAGCTGGGGGTTACTACTGAGTGGGGGATCAGCAGAGCTGGGGGTTACTACTGAGTGGGGGATCAGCAGAGCTGGGGGTTACTACTGTCGGGGGATCAGCAGAGCTGGGGATTACTACTGTCGGGGGATCAGCAGAGCTGGGGGTTACTACTGAGTAGGGGATCAGCAGAGTTGGGGGTTACTACTGAGTGGGGATCAGCAGAGCTGGGGGTTACTGCGAGGCATCAGCAGAACTTGGGGTTACTACTGAGCGGGGGATCAGCAGAGCTGGGGTTACTACTGAGTGGGGGATCAGCAGAGCTGGGGCTTACTACTGAGTGGGGGATCAGCAGAGCTGGGGGTTACTACTGTCGGGGGATCAGCAGAGCTGGGGGTTACTACTGTCGGGGGATCAGCAGAGCTGGGGGTTACTACTGTCGGGGGATCAGCAGAGCTGGGGTTACTACTGAGTAGGGGATCAGCAGAGTTGGGGGTTACTGCTGAGTGGGGGATCAGCAGAGCTGGGGGATACTACTGTGGGGGGATCAGCAGAGCTGGGGGTTACTACTGTCGGGGGATCAGCAGAGCTGGGGGTTACTACTGTCGGGGAATCAGCAGAGCCCGGGATTACTACTGTCGGGAGATCAGCAGAGCTGGGGGTTACTACTGAGTGGGGGATCAGCAGAGCTGGGGGTTACTACTGTCGGGGGATCAGCAGAGCTGGGGGAAACTACTGTTGGGGGATCAGCAGAGCTGGGGGTTACTACTGTCGGGGGATCAGCAGAGCTGGGGGTTACTACTGTCGGGGGATCAGCAGAGCTGGGGGTGACTACTGTCGGGGGATCAGCAGAGCTGGGGGTGACTACTGTCGGGGGATCAGCAGAGCTGGGGGTGACTACTGTCGGGGGATCAGCAGAGCTGGGGGTGACTACTGTCGTGGGATCAGCAGAGCTGGGGGTGACTACTGTCGTGGGATCAGCAGAGCTGGGGGTGACTACTGTCGGGGGATCAGCAGAGCTGGGGGTGACTACTGCCGGGGGATCAGCAGAGCTGGGGGTGACTACTGTCGGGGGATCAGCAGAGCTGGGGGTGACTACTGTCGGGGAATCAGCAGAGCCCGGGATTACTACTGTCGGGAGATCAGCAGAGCTGGGGGTTACTACTGAGTGGGGGATCAGCAGAGCTGGGGGTTACTACTGTCGGGGGATCAGCAGAGCTGGGGGAAACTACTGTCGGGGGATCAGCAGAGCTGGGGGTTACTACTGTCGGGGGATCAGCAGAGCTGGGGGTTACTACTGTCGGGGGATCAGCAGAGCTGGGGGTGACTACTGTCGGGGGATCAGCAGAGCTGGGGGTGACTACTGTCGGGGGATCAGCAGAGCTGGGGGTGACTACTGTCGGGGGATCAGCAGAGCTGGGGGTGACTACTGTCGGGGGATCAGCAGAGCTGGGGGTGACTACTGTCGGGGGATCAGCAGAGCTGGGGGTGACTACTGTCGGGGGATCAGCAGAGCTGGGGGTGACTACTGTCGGGGGATCAGCAGAGCTGGGGGTGACTACTGTCGGGGGATCAGCAGAGCTGGGGGTGACTACTGTCGGGGGATCAGCAGAGCTGGGGGTGACTACTGTCGGGGAATCAGCAGAGCCCGGGATTACTACTGTCGGGAGATCAGCAGAGCTGGGGGTTACTACTGAGTGGGGGATCAGCAGAGCTGGGGGTTACTACTGTCGGGGGATCAGCAGAGCTGGGGGAAACTACTGTTGGGGGATCAGCAGAGCTGGGGGTGACTACTGTCGGGGAATCAGCAGAGCCCGGGATTACTACTGTCGGGAGATCAGCAGAGCTGGGGGTTACTACTGTCGGGGGATCAGCAGAGCTGGGGGAAACTACTGTTGGGGGATCAGCAGAGCTGGGGGTTACTACTGTCGGGGGATCAGCAGAGCTGGGGGTGACTACTGTCGGGGGATCAGCAGAGCTGGGGGTGACTACTGTCGGGGGATCAGCAGAGCTGGGGGTGACTACTGTCGGGGGATCAGCAGAGCTGGGGGTGACTACTGTCGGGGAATCAGCAGAGCCCGGGATTACTACTGTCGGGAGATCAGCAGAGCTGGGGGTTACTACTGAGTGGGGGATCAGCAGAGCTGGGGGTTACTACTGTCGGGGGATCAGCAGAGCTGGGGGAAACTACTGTTGGGGGATCAGCAGAGCTGGGGGTGACTACTGTCGGGGAATCAGCAGAGCCCGGGATTACTACTGTCGGGAGATCAGCAGAGCTGGGGGTTACTACTGTCGGGGGATCAGCAGAGCTGGGGGAAACTACTGTTGGGGGATCAGCAGAGCTGGGGGTTACTACTGTCGGGGGATCAGCAGAGCTGGGGGTGACTACTGTCGGGGGATCAGCAGAGCTGGGGGTGACTACTGTCGGGGGATCAGCAGAGCTGGGGGTGACTACTGTCGGGGGATCAGCAGAGCTGGGGGTGACTACTGTCGGGGGATCAGCAGAGCTGGGGGTGACTACTGTCGGGGGATCAGCAGAGCTGGGGGTGACTACTGTCGGGGGATCAGCAGAGCTGGGGGTGACTACTGTCGGGGGATCAGCAGAGCTGGGGGTGACTACTGTCGGGGAATCAGCAGAGCCCGGGATTACTACTGTCGGGAGATCAGCAGAGCTGGGGGTACTACTGAGTGGGGGATCAGCAGAGCTGGGGGTTACTACTGTCGGGGGATCAGCAGAGCTGGGGGAAACTACTGTTGGGGGATCAGCAGAGCTGGGGGTGACTACTGTCGGGGAATCAGCAGAGCCCGGGATTACTACTGTCGGGAGATCAGCAGAGCTGGGGGTTACTACTGTCGGGGGATCAGCAGAGCTGGGGGAAACTACTGTTGGGGGATCAGCAGAGCTGGGGGTTACTACTGTCGGGGGATCAGCAGAGCTGGGGGTGACTACTGTCGGGGGATCAGCAGAGCTGGGGGTGACTACTGTCGGGGGATCAGCAGAGCTGGGGGTGACTACTGTCGGGGGATCAGCAGAGCTGGGGGTGACTACTGTCGGGGGATCAGCAGAGCTGGGGGTGACTACTGTCGGGGGATCAGCAGAGCTGGGGGTGACTACTGTCGGGGGATCAGCAGAGCTGGGGGTGACTACTGTCGGGGGATCAGCAGAGCTGGGGGTGACTACTGTCGGGGGATCAGCAGAGCTGGGGGTGACTACTGTCGGGGGATCAGCAGAGCTGGGGGTGACTACTGTCGGGGGATCAGCAGAGCTGGGGGTGACTACTGTTGGGGGATCAGCAGAGCTGGGGGTTAATACGTGGCTGTCCCAGCAGTCAGAGGCTCCCTGCAGACCTGTGAGACTGATTGATTGGACACAGGTAGGTGTTGGAGGGTGGTCTCCGATCAGCGCTCCATCCTGTGTGTGATATACAAGGAGTGTAGACCAGCTCTGACCTCTGATGGAGAAGGTTGGGTTACTGTCCTACGAGGAACCAACTCCCACAGCCAGGAGGCTGAATATAGGATGTCGGGGGCGGGGGGGGGGTGCCAGCAAACCCCTGTGAGGGTCAACCTTGATGAATAAAAGTGGGCGGAGCCCTGACACCTTCTACTTTACGACATGAACGGTATTTCTGGAAACTTCTCTATTCTGATTTACCAGCAGAACCTTCTCTCTGTCCATGCAGAGCAAAGTAAAGGGGTCACCCAGCAGCATCTACTGACCTTTCCCAGCCCCCCGACACTCCCCGTAGTTCTTCCTGGTATGGGGGAGTATATGAAATCTTACACGCCGCCCCCTGCCATCAGAATACACTGATCAGTGCTGCAACCGATTGGCTGCAAGGACTGATTGTAAATTTCCCAGCAGGACAATAACATGGATAGAAATTTGGTGGGTTCAGCAGAGAATAGAATGCGGCCATACTTGGACTATTATCTATAGTTCCCGGGATATTCCCATTACATGAGGTCACCAGTGGTGGTCTTTCATTGCGGAGAAGATCTCCTTTCTGGGGGTTTCCTCCCCATTGTTCTACCCTCTCCTTTGTGGTCTCATTCTCTCCTTGGTGCAGACATTATCGGGAGGTTGGGTTGTTTGCTTGAACATTGTCCCGTGAAGCCGATTGATCAGAGACTTTGAATGATTGCAGCATCTCAGAAACTGCTGACACGTGATAGTCACTTACTACAGGCCATAGAGTGTATAGAGAGTGGAGGTAGGTGGGGGAGGGGTGAAAACACCTTGATAAGAGGAGAGGTAAGGCTGGTTGAAGGTGATAGAAAATTCAGAATTGTGCAAGTCCAATATCAGTGTGCAGAGGGTCCACTGTGAGCACTCAACACATCGTACCATGAACAGTGCACCAACAGACCAACCATATTCTACTGCCAGCTGAGGGCAGGAAAATGAGGCCACAATGGACACCATACCACCACAATGAACACCATACCACCACATTGAACACCATACCACCACAATGAACACCATACCACCACAATGGACACCATACCACCACAATGAACACCATACCACCACAATGAACACCATACCACCACAATGGACACCATACCACCACAATGAACACCATACCACCACAATGAACACCATACCACCACAATGGACACCATACCACCACAATGGACACCATACCACCACAATGAACACCATACCACCACAATGAACACCATACCACCACAATGGACACCATACCACCACAATGAACACCATACCACCACAATGAACACCATACCACCACAATGGACACCATACCACCACAATGAACACCATACCACCACAATGGACACCATACCACCACAATGAACACCATACCACCACAATGGACACCATACCACCACAATAAACACCATACCACCACAATGAACACCATACCACCACAATGGACACCATACCACCACAATGAACACCATACCACCACAATGGACACCATACCACCACAATAAACACCATACCACCACAATGAACACCATACCACCACAATGGACACCATACCACCACAATGGACACCATACCACCACAATGAACACCATACCACCACAATGAACACCATACCACCACAATGGACACCATACCACCACAATGAACACCATACCACCACAATGGACACCATACCACCACAATGGACACCATACCACCACAATGGACACCATACCACCACAATGAACACCATACCACCACAATGAACACCATACCACCACAATGGACACCATACCACCACAATGAACACCATACCACCACAATGGGACACCATACCACCACAATGGACACCATACCACCACAATGGACACCATACCACCACAATGGACACCATACCACCACAATGAACACCATACCACCACAATGAACACCATACCACCACAATGAACACCATACCACCACAATGGACACCATACCACCACAATGGACACCATACCACCACAATGGACACCATACCACCACAATGAACACCATACCACCACAATGGACACCATACCACCACAATGAACACCATACCACCACAATGAACACCATACCACCACAATGGACACCATACCACCACAATGGACACCATACCACCACAATGGACACCATACCACCACAATGAACACCATACCACCACAATGGACACCATACCACCACAATGGACACCATACCACCACAATGGACACCATACCACCACAATGAACACCATACCACCACAATGAACACCATACCACCACAATGAACACCATACCACCACAATGGACACCATACCACCACAATGGACACCATACCACCACAATGGACACCATACCACCACAATGGACACCATACCACCACAATGGACACCATACCACCACAATGGACACCATACCACCACAATGAACACCATACCACCACAATGAACACCATACCACCACAATGAACACCATACCACCACAATGAACACCATACCACCACAATGAACACCATACCACCACAATGAACACCATACCACCACAATGAACACCATACCACCACAATGAACACCATACCACCACAATGAACACGATATCTCCACAATGGACACCATACCACCACAATGGACACCATACCACCACAATGGACACCATACCACCACAATGGACACCATACCACCACAATGAACACCATACCACCACAATAAACACCATACCACCACAATGGACACCATACCACCACAATGAACACCATACCACCACAATGGACACCATACCACCACAATGGACACCATACCACCACAATGGACACCATACCACCACAATGGACACCATACCACCACAATGGACACCATACCACCACAATGAACACCATACCACCACAATGAACACCATACCACCACAATGAACACCATACCACCACAATGAACACCATACCACCACAATGAACACCATACCACCACAATGAACACCATACCACCACAATGAACACGATATCTCCACAATGGACACCATACCACCACAATGGACACCATACCACCACAATGGACACCATACCACCACAATGGACACCATACCACCACAATGAACACCATACCACCACAATAAACACCATACCACCACAATGGACACCATACCACCACAATGGACACCATACCACCACAATGAACACCATACCACCACAATGGACACCATACCACCACAATAAACACCATACCACCACAATGGACACCATACCACCACAATGGACACCATACCACCACAATGAACACCATACCACCACAATGGACACCATACCACCACAATGAACACCATACCACCACAATGAACACCATACCACCACAATGGACACCATACCACCACAATGGACACCATACCACCACAATGGACACCATACCACCACAATGGACACCATACCACCACAATGGACACCATACCACCACAATGAACACCATAGCACCACAATGAACACGATATCTCCACAGTGAACACCATACCACCACATTTGACACTAGATCTCCACAGTGGACACCATACCACCACAATGGACACCATACCACCACAATGGACACCATGCCACCGCAATAGACACCATACCACCACAAGGAACACCATACCACCACAATGTATGCTAGATCTCCACAATGGGCGCTAGATCTCCACAATGGACGCTAGATCTCCACAATGGACGCTAGATCTCCACAATGGACGCTAGATCTCCACAATGGACGCTAGATCTCCACAATGGACGCTAGATTCCACAATGGGCGCTAGATCTCCACAATGGACGCTAGATCTCCACAATGGACGCTAGATCTCCACAATGGGCGCTAGATCTCCACAGTGGGCGCTAGATCTCCACAGTGGACGCTAGATCTCCACAGTGGAAGCTAGATCTCCACAGTGGGCGCTAGATCTCCACAGTGGACGCTAGATCTCCACAGTGGACGCTAGATCTCCACAGTGGACGCTAGATCTCCACAGTGGACGCTAGATCTCCACAGTGGACGCTAGATCTCCAAAGTGGACGCTAGATCTCCACAGTGGACGCTAGATCTCCACAGTGGACGCTAGATCTCCACAATGGACGCTAGATCTCCACAGTGGACGCCATATCACCTCAGTGGATACCATATCACCTCAGTGGATACCATATCACCTCAGTGGATACCATATCACCTCAGTGGATACCACCACAGTGGATGCTAGATCACCACAGTAGACACCATGCCACCACAAGGTCACCGGGGGCGGAGAGGAGACCACATGGAGGAGAGGAGACCACATGAAGGAGAGGAGACACAGGTCATCGGGGGGCGGGGAGGAAACCACATGGAGGGGAAGGGACACAGGTGTGATCAGAGAGGGGGGAGGAGACCACATAGAGGGGAAGGGACACAGGTCTGATCAGAGAGGGGGGAGGAGACCACATAGAGGGGAAGGGACACAGGTCTGATCGGAGAGGGGGGAGGAGACCACATGGAGGGGAAGGGACACAGGTCTGATCGGAGAGGGGGAGGAGACCACATGGAGGGGAAGGGACACAGGTCTGATCGGAGAGCGGGAGAGGAGACCACATGGAGGGGAAGGGACACAGGTCTGATCGGAGAGGGGGGAGGAGACCACATGGAGGGGAAGGGACACAGGTCTGATCGGGAGAGCGGGGAGGAGACCACATGGAGGGGAAGGGACACAGGTCTGATCGGAGAGGGGGGAGGAGACCACATGGAGGGGAAGGGACACAGGTCTGATCGGAGAGGGGGGAGGAGACCACATGGAGGGGAAGGGACACAGGTCTGATCGGAGAGGGGGGAGGAGACCACATGGAGGGGAAGGGACACAGGTCTGATCGGAGAGGGGGGAGGAGACCACATAGAGGGGAAGGGACACAGGTCTGATCGGAGAGGGGGGAGGAGACCACATGGAGGGGAAGGGACACAGGTCTGATCAGAGAGGGGGAGGAGACCACATGGAGGGGAAGGGACACAGGTCTGATCAGAGAGGGGGAGGAGACCACATAGAGGGGAAGGGACACAGGTCTGATCGGAGAGGGGGGAGGAGACCACATGGAGGGGAAGGGACACAGGTCTGATCGGAGAGGGGGAGGAGACCACATGGAGGGGAAGGGACACAGGTCTGATCGGAGAGGGGGGAGGAGACCACATGGAGGGGAAGGGACACAGGTCTGATCAGAGAGGGGGGAGGAGACCACATGGAGGGGAAGGGACACAGGTCTGATCGGAGAGCGGAGAGGAGACCACATGGAGGGGAAGGGACACAGGTCTGATCGGAGAGCGGAGAGGAGACCACATGGAGGGGAAGGGACACAGGTCTGATCAGAGAGGGGGGAGGAGACCACATGGAGGGGAAGGGACACAGGTCTGATCGGAGAGCGGAGAGGAGACCACATGGAGTGGAAGGGACACAGGTCTGATCAGAGAGGGGGGAGGAGACCACATGGAGGGGAAGGGACACAGGTCTGATCGGAGAGCGGGAGGAGACCACATGGAGGGGAAGGGACACAGGTCTGATCGGAGAGGGGGGAGGAGACCACATGGAGGGAAGGGACACAGGTCTGATCGGAGAGGGGGGAGGAGACCACATGGAGGGGAAGGGGACACAGGTCTGATCGGAGAGGGGGGAGGAGACCACATGGAGGGGAAGGGACACAGGTCTGATCAGAGAGGGGGGAGGAGACCACATGGAGGGGAAGGGACACAGGTCTGATCGGAGAGCGGAGAGGAGACCACATGGAGGGGAAGGGACACAGGTCTGATCAGAGAGGGGGGAGGAGACCACATGGAGGGGAAGGGACACAGGTCTGATCGGAGAGCGGAGAGGAGACCACATGGAGGGGAAGGGACACAGGTCTGATCAGAGAGGGGGAGGAGACCACATGGAGGGGAAGGGACACAGGTCTGATCGGAGAGGGGGGAGGAGACCACATGGAGGGGAAGGGACACAGGTCTGATCGGAGAGGGGGGAGGAGACCACATGGAGGGGAAGGGACACAGGTCTGATCGGAGAGCGGAGAGGAGACCACATGGAGGGGAAGGGACACAGGTCTGATCAGAGAGGGGGGAGGAGACCACATGGAGGGGAAGGGACACAGGTCTGATCAGAGAGGGGGGAGGAGACCACATGGAGGGGAAGGGACACAGGTCTGATCGGAGAGCGGAGAGGAGACCACATGGAGGGGAAGGGACACAGGTCTGATCAGAGAGGGGGGAGGAGACCACATGGAGGGGAAGGGACACAGGTCTGATCGGAGAGCGGAGAGGGAGACCACATGGAGGGGAAGGGACACAGGTCTGATCAGAGAGGGGGGAGGAGACCACATGGAGGGGAAGGGACACAGGTCTGATCGGAGAGGGGGGAGGAGACCACATGGAGGGGAAGGGACACAGGTCTGATCGGAGAGGGGGGAGGAGACCACATGGAGGGGAAGGGACACAGGTCTGATCGGAGAGGGGGGAGGAGACCACATGAAGGGGAAGGGACACAGGTCTGATCGGAGAGCGGAGAGGAGACCACATGGAGGGGAAGGGACACAGGTCTGATCGGAGAGGGGGGAGGAGACCACATGGAGGGGAAGGGACACAGGTCTGATCGGAGAGCGGAGAGGAGACCACATGGAGGGGAAGGGACACAGGTCTGATCAGAGAGGGGGAGGAGACCACATGGAGGGGAAGGGACACAGGTCTGATCGGAGAGGGGGGAGGAGACCACATGGAGGGGAAGGGACACAGGTCTGATCGGAGAGGGGGGAGGAGACCACATGGAGGGGAAGGGACACAGGTCTGATCGGAGAGGGGGGAGGAGACCACATGGAGGGGAAGGGACACAGGTCTGATCGGAGAGGGGGGAGGAGACCACATGGAGGGGAAGGGACACAAGGTCTGATCGGAGAGGGGGGAGGAGACCACATGGAGGGGAAGGGACACAGGTCTGATTGGAGAGGGGGGAGGAGACCACATGGAGGGGAAGGGACACAGGTCTGATCGGAGAGGGGGGAGGAGACCACATGGAGGGGAAGGGACACAGGTCTGATCGGAGAGGGGGGAGGAGACCACATGGAGGGGAAGGGACACAGGTCTGATCGGAGAGGGGGGAGGAGACCACATGGAGGGGAAGGGACACAGGTCTGATCGGAGAGGGGGGAGGAGACCACATGGAGGGGAAGGGACACAGGTCTGATCGGAGAGGGGGGAGGAGACCACATGGAGGGGAAGGGACACAGGTCTGATCGGAGAGGGGGGAGGAGACCACATGGAGGGGAAGGGACACAAGTCTGATCGGAGAGGGGGGAGGAGACCACATGGAGGGGAAGGGACACAGGTCTGATTGGAGAGGGGGGAGGAGACCACATGGAGGGGAAGGGACACAGGTCTGATCGGAGAGGGGGGAGGAGACCACATGGAGGGGAAGGGACACAGGTCTGATCGGAGAGGGGGGAGGAGACCACATGGAGGGGAAGGGACACAGGTCTGATCGGAGAGGGGGGAGGAGACCACATGGAGGGGAAGGGACACAGGTCTGATCGGAGAGGGGGGAGGAGACCACATGGAGGGGAAGGGACACAGGTCTGATCGGAGAGGGGGGAGGAGACCACATGGAGGGGAAGGGACACAGGTCTGATCGGAGAGGGGGGAGGAGACCACATGGAGGGGAAGGGACACAGGTCTGATCGGAGAGGGGGGAGGAGACCACATGGAGGGGAAGGGACACAGGTCTGATCAGAGAGGGGGGAGGAGACCACATGGAGGGGAAGGGACACAGGTCTGATCGGAGAGCGGGGAGGAGACCACATGGAGGGGAAGGGACACAGGTCTGATCGGAGAGGGGGGAGGAGACCACATGGAGGGGAAGGGACACAGGTCTGATCAGAGAGGGGGGAGGAGACCACATGGAGGGGAAGGGACACAGGTCTGATCAGAGAGGGGGGAGGAGACCACATGGAGGGGGAAGGGACACAGGTCTGATCGGAGAGCGGAGAGGAGACCACATGGAGGGGAAGGGACACAGGTCTGATCGGAGAGGGGGGAGGAGACCACATGGAGGGGAAGGGACACAGGTCTGATCAGAGAGGGGGGAGGAGACCACATGGAGGGGAAGGGACACAGGTCTGATCGGAGAGCGGAGAGGAGACCACATGGAGGGGAAGGGACACAGGTCTGATCAGAGAGGGGGAGGAGACCACATGGAGGGGAAGGGACACAGGTCTGATCGGAGAGGGGGGAGGAGACCACATGGAGGGGAAGGGACACAGGTCTGATCGGAGAGGGGGGAGGAGACCACATGGAGGGGAAGGGACACAGGTCTGATCGGAGAGCGGAGAGGAGACCACATGGAGGGGAAGGGACACAGGTCTGATCAGAGAGGGGGGAGGAGACCACATGGAGGGGAAGGGACACAGGTCTGATCAGAGAGGGGGGAGGAGACCACATGGAGGGGAAGGGACACAGGTCTGATCGGAGAGCGGAGAGGAGACCACATGGAGGGGAAGGGACACAGGTCTGATCAGAGAGGGGGGAGGAGACCACATGGAGGGGAAGGGACACAGGTCTGATCGGAGAGCGGAGAGGAGACCACATGGAGGGGAAGGGACACAGGTCTGATCAGAGAGGGGGGAGGAGACCACATGGAGGGGAAGGGACACAGGTCTGATCGGAGAGGGGGGAGGAGACCACATGGAGGGGAAGGGACACAGGTCTGATCGGAGAGGGGGGAGGAGACCACATGGAGGGGAAGGGACACAGGTCTGATCGGAGAGGGGGGAGGAGACCACATGGAGGGGAAGGGACACAGGTCTGATCGGAGAGGGGGGAGGAGACCACATGGAGGGGAAGGGACACAGGTCTGATCGGAGAGGGGGGAGGAGACCACATGGAGGGGAAGGGACACAGGTCTGATCGGAGAGCGGAGAGGAGACCACATGGAGGGGAAGGGACACAGGTCTGATCAGAGAGGGGGAGGAGACCACATGGAGGGGAAGGGACACAGGTCTGATCGGAGAGGGGGGAGGAGACCACATGGAGGGGAAGGGACACAGGTCTGATCGGAGAGGGGGGAGGAGACCACATGGAGGGGAAGGGACACAGGTCTGATCGGAGAGCGGAGAGGAGACCACATGGAGGGGAAGGGACACAGGTCTGATCAGAGAGGGGGGAGGAGACCACATGGAGGGGAAGGGACACAGGTCTGATCGGAGAGCGGAGAGGAGACCACATGGAGGGGAAGGGACACAGGTCTGATCAGAGAGGGGGGAGGAGACCACATGGAGGGGAAGGGACACAGGTCTGATCGGAGAGCGGAGAGGAGACCACATGGAGGGGAAGGGACACAGGTCTGATCAGAGAGGGGGGAGGAGACCACATGGAGGGGAAGGGACACAGGTCTGATCGGAGAGGGGGGAGGAGACCACATGGAGGGGAAGGGACACAGGTCTGATCAGAGAGGGGGGAGGAGACCACATGGAGGGGAAGGGACACAGGTCTGATCGGAGAGCGGAGAGGAGACCACATGGAGGGGAAGGGACACAGGTCTGATCGGAGAGGGGGGAGGAGACCACATGGAGGGGAAGGGACACAGGTCTGATCGGAGAGGGGGGAGGAGACCACATGGAGGGGAAGGGACACAGGTCTGATCGGAGAGCGGAGAGGAGACCACATGGAGGGGAAGGGACACAGGTCTGATCAGAGAGGGGGGAGGAGACCACATGGAGGGGAAGGGACACAGGTCTGATCAGAGAGGGGGGAGGAGACCACATGGAGGGGAAGGGACACAGGTCTGATCGGAGAGCGGAGAGGAGACCACATGGAGGGGAAGGGACACAGGTCTGATCAGAGAGGGGGGAGGAGACCACATGGAGGGGAAGGGACACAGGTCTGATCAGAGAGGGGGGAGGAGACCACATGGAGGGGAAGGGACACAGGTCTGATCGGAGAGCGGAGAGGAGACCACATGGAGGGGAAGGGACACAGGTCTGATCAGAGAGGGGGGAGGAGACCACATGGAGGGGAAGGGACACAGGTCTGATCGGAGAGGGGGGAGGAGACCACATGGAGGGGAAGGGACACAGGTCTGATCAGAGAGGGGGGAGGAGACCACATGGAGGGGAAGGGACACAGGTCTGATCAGAGAGGGGGAGGAGACCACATGGAGGGGAAGGGACACAGGTCTGATCGGAGAGGGGGGAGGAGACCACATGGAGGGGAAGGGACACAGGTCTGATCGGAGAGGGGGGAGGAGACCACATGGAGGGGAAGGGACACAGGTCTGATCGGAGAGGGGGAGGAGACCACATGGAGGGGAAGGGACACAGGTCTGATCAGAGAGGGGGGAGGAGACCACATGGAGGGGAAGGGACACAGGTCTGATCAGAGAGGGGGAGGAGACCACATGGAGGGGAAGGGACACAGGTCTGATCGGAGAGGGGGGAGGAGACCACATGGAGGGGAAGGGACACAGGTCTGATCGGAGAGGGGGGAGGAGACCACATGGAGGGGAAGGGACACAGGTCTGATCGGAGAGGGGGGAGGAGACCACATGGAGGGGAAGGGACACAGGTCTGATCGGAGAGCGGAGAGGAGACCACATGGAGGGGAAGGGACACAGGTCTGATCAGAGAGGGGGGAGGAGACCACATGGAGGGGAAGGGACACAGGTCTGATCGGAGAGCGGAGAGGAGACCACATGGAGGGGAAGGGACACAGGTCTGATCGGAGAGGGGGGAGGAGACCACATGGAGGGGAAGGGGGGAGGTCAGAATATAGAAGTCACACAGAGGAAGGTCTGGATGTTCCGGAGTTCCTCCTCATGGAAGGTGGACGGGTTCTCTATGGTTTCTTCTAATCGGTCATTCCGCATCTTTTTCCTCAGAGGATGATTGTCCTCCGGAATGTTCTCCGTATTTTCTTTGTTTTCCATCCATCGGAATTCCGTCTGATTCCCCCCCCAATCCCCCCTCCCCCGCTGGAATCTGTGTTACCTTTAATGGTCATATAGAGAAGAATGGGAGAAATCTCAGACAATTCCACCAATGTCCATATAAGGGAGATCTCTGTCCTGAGACCGTAGTCTGTACCCCCTCCCCCACCACCTGAGACCGTAGTCTGTACCCCCTCCCCACCACCTGAGACCGTAGTCTGTACCCCCTCCCCCACCACCTGAGACCGTAGTCTGTACCCCCTCCCCCACCACCTGAGACCGTAGTCTGTACCCCCTCCCCCACCACCTGAGACCGTAGTCTGTACCCCCTCCCCACCACCTGAGACCGTAGTCTGTACCCCCTCCCCCACCACCTGAGACCGTAGTCTGTACCCCTCCCCCACCACCTGAGACCGTAGTCTGTACCCCCTCCCCCACCACCTGAGACCGTAGTCTGTACCCCCTCCCCCACCACCTGAGACCGTAGTCTGTACCCCCTCCCCCACCACCTGAGACCGTAGTCTGTACCCCCTCCCCCACCACCTGAGACCGTAGTCTGTACCCCCTCCCCCACCACCTGAGACCGTAGTCTGTACCCCCTCCCCCACCACCTGAGACCGTAGTCTGTACCCCTCCCCCACCACCTGAGACCGTAGTCTGTACCCCCTCCCCCACCACCTGAGACCGTAGTCTGTACCCCCTCCCCCACCACCTGAGACCGTAGTCTGTACCCCCTCCCCCACCACCTGACACCGTAGTCTGTACCCCCTCCCCCACCACCTGAGACCGTAGTCTGTACCCCCTCCCCCACCACCTGACACCGTAGTCTGTACCCCCTCCCCCACCACCTGAGACCGTAGTCTGTACCCCCTCCCCCACCACCTGACACCGTAGTCTGTACCCCCTCCCCCACCACCTGAGACCGTAGTCTGTACCCCCTCCCCCACCACCTGACACCGCAGTCTGTACCCCCTCCCCCACCACCTGAGACCGTAGTCTGTACCCCCTCCCCCACCACCTGAGACCGTAGACTGTACCCCCTCCCCCACCACCTGAGACCGTAGTCTGTACCCCCTCCCCCACCACCTGAGACCGTAGTCTGTACCCCCTCCCCCACCACCTGAGACCGTAGTCTGTACCCCCTCCCCACCACCTGAGACCGTAGTCTGTACCCCCTCCCCCACCACCTGAGACCGTAGTCTGTACCCCCTCCCCCACCACCTGAGACCGTAGTCTG
>JBBDGP010004493.1:0-83112 GCA_037952835.1 Lithobates septentrionalis
ATCTCCTTCTTATGTGACTGTATTTTTGGATATTTTTATTCTTCAATAAAGATGTTTTTTCTTCAGGGTGCGGCTATCCAGGAACTTCCTTACTTCACTGCCAGTAATATAGGCATACAACCTTTAACTTGTTATCTATTGTCTAGCATCAAATGTCCAACTGACCACACGTATATCCTGCCTCAGCACATAGCTCACATCCTTGCATCTAGCTTTGGCACGCAACCTACATTTCTAATTTTCTGCATATCAGAGCAAAATACAGTCCTTCATATATATATAACATATTATAATGTCTTAAAGCAGTACTCTAACAACTCCTTACAATCCCTCCTTTGATCATAACAGACTATAATGCTTATTGACTTGTTTATTGTCCATTTTAGCAGTGCTTATTGCTGGAGACAGGATCATAGTTTACCATAAAGCACTGGTGGGTTAGGGCCTGGAGTAGTACTAGAATCTAGGGGGGGGGGGGGGGGTGGTAATGTAAATTGTTCTTCTACAGTATGTTTCTTTCTTTCTTTGTGGACACCCCTTTAATTATACAGAAGAATTGTGTAAATGGGATGGAGACATCATGACTCTCTCAAGCTCAGGTCCAAAAGTACAATCAACCCATTTTGTATTGAAAACTGGTTCATGGACGATTGAGTACAGTAGTACCTTTACATATACAACATTCAACTTGTTTCTTTAAATGTTTATACCTCTCCAAAGTTATAAGTAATTGGTGCTGTCTGTTGGGCCAAGCCTGGCCCTGACATTTCTTGAACACACCAACATTGTAGAATCCTTACTGGCTAATTTCTGACTCTGTTCCTATCCACTTGGGAGTTTTGGGTGTTCCTGCACACCTTTGTTTGTCCCAGTTACACTCTCCATAATATAAAATAAGTAAAAATTCAGCAGATGTAGTGGAAGCCCTTCATAATGGGCACATCAGGTGCCTAGGAGTGGTAACTCGGGGTTGCACAGGGTTCGTGAGAACCCCTCATATTGGGTACAACAGGTGCGCAGACCCAAGAACTCAACACAGGGATGGTGGGTGGAACCAGGAAGCCGCTTAAAGTATGATGGACACAGCAGGTGTGCAGATCAGGAAATCAGTGTAGGGATGTCAAAATACTTGCGTGGGAATCCATAATTAAGAGTTGTAGCATCTCTTCAGATATTGGCCTACTCACACCAATTCTTGGGAACCCAGAATTTCATCTGGGAATGCACTGCACAAGTTTCCTATGCTGGGAAAACGTCAATCCCCCCTACTCAGGGATAACCCCCCCCCAAGAAAAATCCTTATTCCAGATACCCCAAATCAAGGGAAATGACTACTACTTAATGTCATTTCGTCACTAAATGTGCAGGACATGGGTAATTACGTAGAGACCTAAAACCATTTGAGGCCATAGGTTTAGAGGATTCAGACTGCCAACATGCTTTATCTCAGCTTTATAATATCCTCTCTTTAGTGGTCTTTCCAAGCCATCGATTTTACACCCAAGACCGGGAGAGAAAATTGGGCCACACCATTCCAGATGCAGATTGGGATAAAGCCTTCCTTTTCACTTTTAAATGTAGCATAGTCTCCCAAACTCAAGAGAGGAACTTTAAACTTTTAACACGGCGGCACAGTCCAGCCTTGCTGAAAACAATTATTCCATCCATTTCTGAGTGGTTCTTTGTGATGTGATGCCCCAAGTGGCACCCTCCTCCACCTATGGTGGACTTGTCCCTACATTTAAGCATTCTGACATTCCATCTTCCAGTTCTGCCATCTCATCACAGGCAACACCTGGTCTGAAACCCGAAAGGTCACCTACCTGTCCATTTTCCAGGGTCAATTTAAAAGATCAAAAGGGTCTGTTTTTCACTTCCTTTGGTCAGCAGCTCACATGACGCACACCGATTCCCAGGCATTGGAAATTGACCACCCCTCCTTCAGTCAGAGAATGGGTAATAGAAATAAATAAAGTCATGAGACTGGAAGAATTGATTGCCCGTCTCCATGAAAGCCACACTAAATTCATGGTGTTTTGGTGCACCTGGGTCGAATTTTCAACCTCCCCTAAACTGCAACCCTTCCTGTAAACACTGTTGGAAACTCTCGATAAGTTGCATGGAGATGGGTTGATTGACTTGCCACCCAGGAGACTTCCCCTTTCTTTTATTTATTACAGATAGTTATATAGCACCACCATTTACACAGCTCTTTACATATAAATCGTACATTCACATCAGCCCCTGGCTCCAAGGAGCTTACAATCTAAGGCCCCTAGCTCATTCATACATACTAGGGCCAATTTAGACAGGAGCCAATTAACCTACCAGCATGTCTTTGGAGTGTGGGAGGAAACCAGAGTACCCGGAGGAAACCCACGCAGGGCTCTAGGCAGGTAGTGTCATGGTTGGGATTTGAACCAATGATCCCAGTGCTGCCAGATGGAAGTATTAACCACTAAGCCACCATGCTGCCCATTTGTTTTCTTTTTTTCCTGTTTTCTCTCTCTCTCTCTCTCTCTCTCTCTCTGTCTCTCTGTCTCTCTGTCTCTCTCTCTCTCTCTCTCTCTCTCAAAACCTCAGTCACTCCCTTTTCTACAGTGTAAAGCAAAGATATGGTTTCATACAGTGAATTTATTTAGCCCTGATCACTGTATTAGTGTCACTGTTCCCCAAAAAGCGTCACTTAAAGCGGAGTTCCACCCAATTTTGAGAGGTGGTTTTAAACGAAAGACCACCTCTCCACCCCTCATTTTTGGATACTTAAAAAAAACTTTTTTGCTTTCTCTCATACCTTTTTTGGAAGTACTAAGAGTACAAGCTGGCCATTCACAGAAGGCCGCGTGACTCGCGCATGCGCAGTCGGAAACTGGCAGTGGAGCCTTGCTTCCCTTAGTTGGAATGGCGGCGACTGCACCCGATCCGATGGACAGATCGGCCTCGCGGGGGGGGCGACATCGCGGGCTCTCTGGACAGGTAAGTGTCCTTATTAAAAGTCAGCAGCTACAGTGTTGGCAAAAACAAAATTAAAAGCTGCGCTCAAGGTTAAAACAAATAATATATGTTGTGAAACCAAAGCAGCCTGCACCAAGATCTAGTCTCCAAATCTCATCATAGAAAATAATAAGAAAAGATGCGACGCTAATTCATGATTGAAAAAAACACACTAAATAAATATATATATGAACCCAATACAAAGTAAATGAACGTAGGGATATATGTAGAAAAATACACTAATATCCAAAAGATATTAATAATGAATAAATACCAAATGTGAATAGATATAAATATATAAGTGAAGACATCCCAAAAATTAAAATCCAAAAGCAAAAATAAAGAGTCCGTGATTGAAAAACGAAAGTGCCAAAAAGTGCCAAAAAAGAAGATAAAGGTGCAGATGGAGAAATCTTCTATGTCTCTTCACACTCAAGGTACAGTGTTGGCAGCTGCTGACTTTTTGGCTGGAAGACCGCTTTAAGGTCCAATTTGTCCGCCGCAATGTCGGGGTCCTGCTAAAAATCGCTGATCGCCGCCATTACTAGTAAAAATAAAAATAAAAATGCTATAAATATATCCCATAGTTTGTAGATGCAATAACTTTTGCGCAAAGCAATCCATATACACTTTTTAGAATTTTTTTTCTAAAAATTCGTAGAAGAATATATAGTGGCCTAAAATTATGAAGAATTTTTATTTTCATTTTTTTTTTAATTGGACATTTTTTAAAGTAGAAAGTAAAAAATATTGTTTTTTGTTTTTTTTTTCAAAATAGTCGGTCTTATTTTTGTTGATAGCGCAAAAAATAAAAAAACGCAGAGGTGATCAAATCCCACCAAAAGAAAGCTCTATTTGTGAGGAAAAAAGGACATAAATTGTGTTTAGGTGCAGCGTCGCATTGAACGCGCAAATGTCAGTTAAAGAAACGCAGTGCCGTATCGCAAAAACAAAATGGCCTGGTCAGGAAGGGGGTGAAACCTTCCGGGGCTGAAGTGGTTAACTGGGACTTTCCGTATAATATATGTAATATATGTTCTTGTAAAATACGTAAGAGTTAGTGACTACATGTTATGTTAACATGTTTTGACACATAACTGTAACTGTGACTAATTCTCCTCTATGTAAACTTTGTATACAAAGGAACAGACGGAAAAAAAAAAAAAAAAACTGTTAATATTTTACAGCTCTATAATTCTTCAGGTAGTAAAGAGCGCTAGATTACCCAACATGTGTTAAAAGGTATATTTGAGTCAACTGGCAGCTTTATTTGTCCCCCCTTCTGTAGGTGGAAAAAGTACACATAGGATAAGGAAAAGAAACACCACTGCACATATAAAAGTCGTAGAATTGTATTTTTTTTTTTAAGATTGTCAAAGAAGAATCAACACATTTTCAGGGTTGTACGAATCCCCCTTCTTCAGGACTGGACAGGGTCAAAAATCAAAAATCTGGACCAAGAAATATTAGAAGAGCAAAGCAAACGGTGCTGATAGTTGGTAGCAACCAGGAGATTAAAGCCCCTGACAATTATCAGTAACTAATGTTCTGCACTTCCTTTATTTCTTGGTTAAAACCACTTCCAGACCGCCGCACGCCGATGTACGTCCTCACTTTGAGGACGGATATCGTTGTTATGGCAGCAGCTAGCTGCCATAACCCCGGTATCCTCGTGTTCGGACGGCGGTCCGGTACAAGATAAAAGTGGTCTCTGAGGCGGGTTGGGGCCCTCTCCCGCCGCTTACCGGAGCCGTCGGCAGCGGCGGAGGCAATCGGATCCTTCCCGTGGCTGTGCATGGAGACGAGCGAGGGGAAGATGGCCCCCACCCGTCTCCATGACACTGCGGGGCGGAAGCGACGCCCATAGCTCTTAAAGGGCCTTTTTTTTTTTTTTAAATGACTTTTTTTTTATTGCATTTTAGTCTAAATATGAGATCTGAGGTCTTTTTGATATTTAAGAGGTCCTGTCATGTTTTTTTTTCTATTACAAGGGATGTTTACATAATAAAGGAATAAAAGGAATAAAAGTGACAACAACTGCAATGAAAACTCTAAACCTTTACATTTATAAATATACTTTGAGTAGATTAGATACAAAAGTGTCTAGCTAGTATTAGAACTGGACTCTAGAAAACAGTTCATCATCATTATTATTATTATTATTATCAGGGCTTTTTTTCAGCGGGAACGCAGTTCCGGCACCTCCTGGACTTACTGTATGTAAGTGGCAAGGGGTGCTGGGGTGTGCTGCAGGGTATTGATGCTTACTGCTGGGAGATCTATTCTAGCTGGAGGGGATCTATTTTTGCAGGGGGGTCTATTGTTGCTGAGGAGGTCTATTGTTGCTGGTGGGGGACCTATTGTTGCTAGGGGTGGGTCTTATGTTGCTGGGGGGTCAGTTGTTGCTGAAGGAGATCTACTGTTGGGGGGAGGGGTCTATTGTTGATGGCTGCCAGAGAGTCTATTAATGCTGGCTGTGCGGAGATCTGTTGATACTGGCGGGAGTCCATTGTTGCTGGGGGGGGGGGATTTTGTTGTGGGTGGTACATTGTTGGATCTATTGTTGCTGGCTGAAGGGGATGTATTGTACTGCTTTTCTTGATATCATTACCAAATTCCATACACATTACTTAGCACCACAAAATGATACTTGGTTCTGTATTGTCTAAAAGGGACGGTACTGGGAGGTGGGTAGGGGATGGAACCAAGGGACGGTGCTCAGAGGTGGGTAGGGGCGGGGAAAAGGGGTGACTCGGAAAAGGGGAGTTCCTGCACCTATTACATTCTAAGGGACTTATCTACCCACAAGGCTAATCAACCTACCTATGAACACTTAGTACTGAACTGCATACTGGGTAGGTTATAAATGGACACACGCGGCTAATTTTTCGCTCTCTTCGGGATGCGTGGCCTGCCTGCAAGGATCTGTGGGAAGGCCTTCCGGAGAGCACGGCCTTTAGGTTCTGTGGAGCGGAACAATCGACGACTCTGTTCGATATCTGTGTGCCGAGTAAGTTGTGGGACTGAATCTGGGAGGATCCAGAGACGTTTGACGGAGCCATCGGAGGGTCTGGGTCATCTTGCAAGAGAGGAGCAGCGTGACGGAGCTGGCTTAAAGCAGGATTGAGATAACTGGAGCAGAGGGTTCCCATTTTTCCAGGCATGGTTTGGTGAGAGGGCTGCTGCCCATAATTCTTGACGCACTTTTTACACACGTAGTTTCATATCACAGCTTGTTGGGACCTGTAGTCCCCTAGAACTTATTCTATCACGTTAGACTGAGTCCAAACAGGTCTCAAGCCTTTGCACCATGGAGATTTTACACTTTGTGGATTAGAAGCTGCTACGCCGGAGTTAGATATACGTGTGTTTCATCACAAGACCTGTTTCAACATTTACTTTGCATCATTCTTTGCTTGTTAAACCCTTTTGGATTACAATTACCTCAACACAATAGCTAGCAGAAGACAGAAGATTAAAGACTACGTCCGTTATTGCAAGGCCTTGCATTTAGTCATTTAAGAACGCAACTGTATTCTCAAGTAGGGAGAGCTCCCTAGTAATTGTATTGTGTAGTACGGATACCTTTGCACTATTGTGTTGATTACAGCATGCTGGATACTCACTGTGATGCCGCATTACGTTTGTGGGACAGTATAGTTATTGTAATTATTGCTTTATACCAGTTCAGTAAAAGACACAATATGATTAATCGCAATGGGTGTGCAGTGTTGGTTTTTTTTTACCACAGGTGGAGCAATAGGTAACCAGACAAAGGTAAAAGTAAAAGTACACTTTTGCTATATTGTACACTGTGGGGTCACTCTCTGTTGCTCGTTTCACACCAACACTATACTACAGCTGTGTCAAGGGGATTGAGTTTAGTTACCGGGGGTGTGATTAATCAGAGTACAGACCCAATCAAATACCAGCAGCTCCTTCAGGGGTAAGTGCACCATGTGGGGGCTCGAGTCCGGGATTTACCGTTACCTCTCGCAGCTAAAGGAAACTGTTCACTGGGAACTTATGCAATAGAGGGTTCTGGACTGTGTCATTGTTCTAAAAAGGGGTTAATTGCAAGGTTACTACCTGGCCACGTGAGCTGTGGGCGGAGCTAAAAGAGCCCGGGAGCGACGTGACCAGAAGAATCAGTGGGAGGAGTCCCCTGTTTACTTGCTGCGTAGACACCACATGTGTGTGTCTGAACTTTCAGAGAGAAGATCTGGTTGTTGCAAGCCATGTTCTGAATGCCAGGAATGCAGTCTGCTATGGGACTCAGAATGTTCCCTGGGGGTACCACTACAAGTTTAGGCTGCCCGGAACGTTGCTGACGGACACTGGTATTCGCCTGAAGCCGCATGGGCGTTTCATACTCTACACGACGGGAGATGTTGAGGCCTTGGGTATGTTATGCAACAGGTGTGAAGGACTGGTTGCAAGTCCCCGACCATTTGTTCGATGCCTACATTGCGGGGAGTAAGTGTTTGCCATAGAACAGTCCACCATACCGCCCCATGCCTACCGGATGGACTGGGCCACGGGCATTGCCATAGAGGAGACCACTACGTTTGCTCCTATGGCTGGGCCTATCTTCTCTAAATCTTCTACCTTAATGTTCCTGAGGGGGATGGCGCTGTTACTGCTATCCGAGAACTAACAGTGGACACTACTACCGCTGTCACCTCCACAACTACCCACTTTGCTGCACCTGTTCAAAAGAAGGTGGGATATGTGAAGGCCTCCCGTGGCCGTGGACGAGGCCTACCCCAGAAACCACCTGAACCGGATCCAGAGAAAGAAGTTCTCCCTGAGGAATCCACGACAGGAACGGGTGAGAGATCTCAGGGGAATGTACATAAAGGGACTGTTTGCAAATATGTGCAGGCAGAGGAGTTATGGGACTCTGAAATAGACTCTCTGTCGAAAGTCTCCTGAGACGATGACCTGTTTGAAACCATGTCTCAGGAGATGCTGTGGGCAAATGTTGATGATGTTGCTTCAGCCTTTAACTTATCTGATTGGATAACAATGGACTCGGGGAGTACATCACCCAGAGTGGAAACCCCTGCAATTGTTAGCGAGACTGTCACTGAAAATATTAGTTTGCCTGGGCCAAAGAAACTGCCCGTGAGTATGGTGCACAAATCGCCAGTTTCCTGTGTACCTCCTGGGTTGGGAAGCACTCGATCTCTGCCGAGGCTTTTCCAATCGCAACGGTTGCTGAACAAACGAGTAGCCACTGAGTTTGGATTAGAATTCCCCTATGTTTCCAGAGAGATCATGAGGGAGATCGAGGAAAACAGAGAGAGAGCTGGTACCAAGAAGATGTTTGGGACTATCTAAAAGTACCGAAGCCTTTCAGAAAACCAGGTTGTTCTTCAGACATGGATGACCATTTTAATGGATGTCTTCTGCATTGGAGCTATGGGAGACACATTCACGTGGATAAAGTGGTCCTTTGCAGGCCAGGCAAGGACAATGTTTTATACTTTATCACCACCGTGGATGCACAAGGAAAAGCTTTAACATTGCCTGATCCTTGCTTTTATTGGTGATTTGCTACAGTGACTGCTCCACTGATGCTGGTTTTTGGAAAAAAAAAAAAAGAAGGATCTTTATGCTAAAAGACTGTGGGGATTACAGTTAGGTAGCGTTAGCTAAATGTCATCTGCGAGTCAAGATATTCTACCTGCTATAACATTTGCATCAAGGACTTGTTGTGATAGTTTCGGCCACTAGGTGGTAGGAGTTTGCTCAACTACAGTCAGATCTTTGAAGAAAAAAGGAGAAGAGAAAATGTCTGGGAAAGAGAGGTTCATCTTCTAGGAGATGGAGCTCTGCTTCCTTTGTGATACATTGATATGTGTGTTTTGTTTCAGGTTCAACTGGATCTGCTGTCAAGCTGCTGGAGAGTGGGTGGTTTAGATAAAGAGTCAGATCTGGGGAACTGTGTTTACTGTAATTTCTTTTGTGTGTATTATTGTTAAAAATATAGTTGTTATCGTTTTACCCTTCTCCTTCCCTTCCTTATCCAAATTTGAATTCAGGTACTTGGCTCTCAGGATTGAGAGTTTTTTCCTTTTTCTTTTTCAGACCATGAGGACATCGTCTAATGCAGTAGGGGGAGTATGTAGCGCTGGTATTTTCAATACAGACGCTAGAAGTATAAATTTAGTTGTCTGCAGCTGTAATTAGCTCAGATTACAATTATTGTAATTTCTGGCTCTGTCTCAGCTTGGCTGGTTGTGTGGTTTTCCCTTTGGCCTGGGGTTGGCGCCCTATTAATCAGGCTAAGGTTGGAAATTACAACAAGCTAGGTGTTTTGAGCGCCTCTTTGCCCGGAAACAGTCAGTGGGTGTGGCGTGCCTGCTGTGCATTCTGGGAGGGGGTACTTAAGGGACAGACCCCATGACACGGGGGGGGATCTTCTGACCTGATGGCCCTCCTGGGCTAAGGTGTATCGCTGCCTTCAAATTGTCTCGGGGCCGGCTGGCCCGAGGCGTTGTTACTGAAGGTAGGCCCCAAAAGTCTTGCGAGGCCTACCAATCCAGGGATGGTCCTGTGCTGTTTTGCCTGAAGAAGAAGCCAAGCCACTGGAGAATCCAGGGGAGGACTTTTCAGGAGAGGCCTGCGCAATAAGGCCGGTGCCTCTAGAAGAGCCTGGAGACTCAGTTGGAGGATGCATCCCGGGTCGCACACCACACAGTACCGTAAGTTCGGAAGAAGGGAACTGGTATTGTGTGATCAAGCCTTTGATATTGCAACAAGTCGCTAATTACCCAATGCTGTGGCAGAGCATTGTGTAACAGTCTGTCCGGTGGTTGCTAAATCCAGTTATGGAGCTGTTGTCCTCTGGATCAAAGAGAGTGTTCCTGATCTGAAATTTCAAGGTACCTGAATTCCCCCTAAACCCTCCATCCCTCTATTGCAAGAATCTTTTTCAAATAAAGCATTCAAGAAAGAGACTGTGTGGCGGAGCTGAAATCATTAAAAAGAACTTTTTTAATGTGGGAAAAAATCTGGATCTGGAATCTGGAAAATCAACTAACTTCCAGTACTCCTACCACTATTTATCCCACTACCACCAGTTCTCCTACCACTACTTATACCACTACCACCAGTTCTCCTACCACTACATATCCCACTACCACCAGTACTCCTACCACTACTTATCCCACTACCACCAGTTCTCCTACCACTACTTATACCACTACCACCAGTTCTCCTACCACTACATATCCCACTACCACCAGTACTCCTACCACTACTTATCCCACTACCACCAGTTCTCCTACCACTACTTATACCACTACCACCAGTTCTCCTACCACTACTTATCCCACTACCACCAGTACTCCTACCACTACTTATCCCACTACCACCAGTACTCCTACCACTACACATCCCACTACCACCAGTTCTCCTATCACTACTACTATGTACAAGAATTTTACAGGTGAGTACCAATGGATATCAGTACTTGAGGCTCTATTCTTGAAATCTATTTATAATGTCTCCTCTTCAGTTTTTTTCCTTTGAACTCATTTTATGGTATATTCATTAAAGTTAAAGCATATTGAAACCCAAGAACAAAAATTTAATATATTTCAGATTGCCCGAATTTTACTTTTACTTTGAGATCCTGCCAGGAACACCTACACTTCTTGTTCTAGAGTGACAACATTTACCAGCTGTACTGTATCTATGGAAGGGATCTACTGTATATATCTAAGTTTTTCTGTAGGAATGAAAAACACCCTTTTTTTGTCAAGGCTTTGTCAGTGTTTAAAGCAGAAGGTTTTTTCTGTACAAGTTTTGAATAAAATGATGTAATTAAAAAAATAATATTTGCATAATTTTTTTTTTTTTTGCAGGTCAATCGGAACCTTCTGTTTTCATTACTCCTCCTGTTTCCAACCCTTTTAATACTACCCCTTCTACTTCCAGCTTTTTTACCACAGCTCCTCCTACCTCCAACATTTTTACCATGACTCCCCCTACGTCTGACCCTCCAACCACTACTTCTCCTGCTTCCAGCATTTTTACCACAGCTCCTGCTACTTTCGACCTTTATACCACGACTCCCCCTACGTCTGATCCTCCAACCACTACTTCTCCTACTTCCAGCTTTTTTACCACAGCTCCTCCTACTTTTGACCTTTTTACCACGACTCTCCCTACGTCTGACCCTCCAACCACTACTTCTGCTACTTCCAGATTTTTTAACACAGGTCCTCCTACTTTCGACCCTTTAACCACGACTCCCCCTACGTCTGACCCTCCAACAAATACTTCTCCTACTTCCAGATTTTTTACCACAGCTCCTCCTACTTTTGAAGTTTTTCCCACGACTCCCCCTACTTCCGCCCCTCCAAACACTACTTCTCCTACTTCCAGATTTTTTACCACAGCTCCTCCTACTTTTGAAGTTTTTCCCACAACTCCCCCTACTTCCGCCCCTCCAACCACTACTTCTCCTACTTCCAGATTTTTTACCACAGCTCCTCCTACTTTTGAAGTTTTTCCCACAACTCCCCCTACTTCCGCCCCTCCAACCACTACTTTTCCTACTTCCATATTTTTTACCACAGCTCCTCCTACTATTTTAGAAGCTTTTCCCACAACTCCCCCTACTTCTGCCCCTCCAACCACTACTTCTCCTACTTCCAACTTTTTTACCACAGCTCCTCTTACTTCCGACCTTTTTACCACGACTCCCCCTATGTCTGACTCTCCAACCACTACTTCTCCTACTTCCATATTTTTTACCACAGCTCCTCCTACTATTTTAGAAGCTTTTTCCACAACTCCCCCTACTTCTAACCTTCCAACCACTACTTCTCCTACTTTCAACTTTTTTACCACAGCTCCTCTTACTTCCGACCTTTTTACCACGACTCCCCCTATGTCTGACTCTCCAACCACTACTTCTCCTACTTCCAACTTTTTTACCACAGCTCCTCCTACTTCCGACCTTTTTACCACAACTCCCCCTACATCTAACCCTCCAAGCACTACTTCTGCTTCCAGCTCTTTTACCACAGCAACTCCTGCTCAAGACCTTTCTACCAATACTTCTCCAGATTCCAACTCTCATACCAGTACTAGTCAACTAACTTCCAGTACTCCTACCACTACTTATCCCACTAACACCAGTATTCCTAGCACTACTTATCCCACTACCACCAGAACTCCTAACACTACTTATCCCACTACCACCAGAACTCCTAACACTACCTATCCCACTACCACCAGAACTCCTAACACTACTTATCCCACTACCACCAGAACTCCTAACACTACTTATCCCACTACCACCAGTTCTCCTATCAATACTACTATGTACAAGAATTTTACAGGTGAGTACCAATGGATATCAGTACTTGAGTCTCTATTTTTGAAATAATGTCTCCTCTTCATTTTTTTTCCTTTGAACTCATTTTATGGTATATTCATTAAAGTTAAAGCATATTGAAACCCAAGAACAAAAATGAAATATATTTCAAATTGCCCGAATTTTACTTTTACTTTGTGATGCTGCCAGGAACACCTACACTTCTTGTTCTAGAGTGACAACATTTACCAGCTGTACTGTATCTATGGAGAAGCAGCATTGTCACCCAAGGACACAAAGTGTGGTAGAACTCTAGAGCCCTCCTCTCCTCTTGTTTGTAACATAGGGGTGATGTGTTCTGTAGTATGTAGATTCCATACAGTAATGAGACCCATTTATAGGAGGGCGCTGTGGTGAAATGGCTGATTGTGCCACCAAAGTCCAATCCAGACATGTGTGATTGCTTTTAATACTACCATGTGCTTGTTCCATGTGCTTTTAATATTACCCCTTCTACTTCCAACTCTCCTACCACTACTTCTCTGACTTTCCGTTTTTTGACCACTGCTTCTCCTGCTGCCGACCTTTTTTACCTCGACTTCCCCTACTTCCAACCCTCCAACTACTACTTCTAGTTAGACAGTTTTGTTTCATTACGAATCGAAATTTGGACCAAGTTTTCTTTATTCTGGAGACTCGGATGCATCCAAATATCTGAAACACAATAGAAACTAATTTAAATAAATCTGAAATAAATTATAATGAAACTAATTATCCAAATTAGAAAATGAATTCAAATTAAAAAATGAATTTGACTTCGAAATGGAAAAATATTGCATTAAATACAGTAAGGTATAAAAGTAAAATAAGGTGATGATTCCTACTTAAGCTACTTTATAGAATTGAAAAGAATAGAATAAAACAGAAGAAAAAAAGGATAGAACAGAATAGAATAGAAAATAAAAGAATAGAATAAAGCAGAATAGAATAGAAAATAATAGAATAAAACTGAAAAGAATAGGAAAGAATAGAAAAAAATAGAATAGAACATAAACTAATAGAATATAGAATAATATAAAAGAATAGAATAGAACAGAATAGAATATAAAAAAATAGAATAGATTAGAAAAGGATAAAATAAAATAGAACGAATATAACAACCTTCTGAAATTAAAATTTCAACTTTCTAATTTCTAAATGCGAATTTCTAATCGATTTGAAAATAACGAATATACTAAACCAATCCAAATATACGAAACAAAATCCAAAAACGAATCATTCTAACATAACAAATATGATGACACTAAATTATTAACTTAAAGTGGTGTTCCGCCTGGAGAAAAAAATGTTTTAACCAATTCCCGACCAGCTGCCGCAGTTTTACTGCGCCAGAATGGCAGGGGTGGGCGAAAAGGCTGCCTAAACGATCGGATTAGTTTCAGAACCGATCAGTCTCCAGGCCCAGGCCAATGATTTCTGGCCTGGACCTGCTGATCGGTTCTGACGAATGAAATGCTTCCCCTGCCTGTAAGTGTAAACACAGGCAGGGGAAGTGATGTCATCTCCCTCTCTGGAATTCTTTTCCTTTCCAGAGAGAGGATAGAGGACATCCAAACGTGAGTTGCACCAACACTACACTGACACAGTACACGTAGGCACACATTTCACCTCCCGATCACCCCCCGGTCGCCCCCCCAATTAACCCCTTCACTCCCTGTCACTGTGTTACCCAGTGCAGTGTTCATATTTTTCTTTGATCACTGTACTGGTGTCATTTGTGACACTAATCAGCATTAGGGTACTTAGTAGTAGGCCCAGATAGGTCTAGGGACCCCCTAAACCCCCCTAATAAAGTAGAGGAAGCTAGTTGAGATCATTGGAGGAGAGGTGTCAAAAACATATCAACCGCAACCTGCATAGATGTGAACCTAGCCTAAAACTCCCCCCACTGCATTTTCTAAAATGAACTTCAGTGTAATTTTTACTGAAAATTACACTAAAGTTCACTATTTACTAATCCAATTTTACTCATCTAAGATCTGATTTCACTTTGCTAATGTTTGTGTTTTTGTTTCCCCTTTGATTTATTAAATGCACTTGAATTGTCCATCATGATTTATTAACTGATATGTATTCTCTAGGTTCTTCATCAACATCCCTTCCCATGGTGAGCAGTGGTACTGACCAGCTTGTCATCACATGGACACCAGCACTGGGAAACGTTGACTACTATGTTGTTTTTCTTGGAAATGTATCTCAACGAGTAACATCTCCCACAGCGACTTTCTCAGCTTTGCCACCAGGGACAGGATACGATGTCACTGTACAGGCGGTTAGTGGGAACTTCACCAGAATAATCGCCATCATGATGGTGGCCACCTGTGAGTTTATACCTTGTTTTATTGCAATTATGCCAGCCATACATTGACAATTTTTGGAGTTTTCATTCATCTTTCTACCCTGGCAAGGTGGGGCATATCGTAGGTACATTATATTGTCAAAAGTATTGGGACGCCTTTACACGCACATGAACTTTAATGGCATCCCAGTCTTAGTCCGTAGGGTTCAATATTGGGTTGGTCCACCCTTTGCAGCTATAACATCTTCAACTCTTCTGGGAAGGCTGTCCACAAGGTTTAGGAGTGTGTCTATGGGAATGTTTGACCATTCTTCCAGAAGCGCATTTGTGAGGTCACTGCAGGACTCTGGGCAGCACTGTGGGAGGTTGGGGGATATTGTGGGCACTGAGTTTTGAACAAAGCAGCCCCGGTTCCCTTCTTCTGGGATTCCCCACTGGCGCTTCTGGCTACTCCTCTTCTAGGTGTGACACCATAGGAAGCCTCTTCCTATGGTGTCACTCCTGTGGGCTTGATTCCGAGCCACAATACCCGCCTTATTAACACAGACAGTACAGTTGGTCCCCACCCCTTTTTCCCTGAAGAAGTCATATGTTCGGGTGAAGCTGGGTGATGTCACTTCCACAACCAGAAGCTTTGGTTGAGTCAATTTCTTTTCTAAGGCCCAAACATGTGGAGGGTGCCGTGAAGTTACATAGTTACATAGTAGGTGAGGTCGAAAAAAGACATCAAGTCCAACCTATGTGTGTGATTATATGTCAGTATTACATTGTATATCCCTGTATGTTGCGGTTGTTCAGGTACTTATCTAATAGTTTTTTGAAGCTATCGATGCTCCCCGCTGAGACCACCGCCTGTGGAAGGGAATTCCACATCCTTGCCGCTCTTACAGTAAAGAACCCTCTACGTAGTTTAAGGTTAAACCTCTTTTCTTCTAATTTTAATGAGTGGCCAGGAGTCTTGTTAAACTCCCTTCCGCGAAAAAGTTTTATCCCTATTGTGGGAAGTCACTGGCCTAAGTGCAGACACTAATTTTTTTCATATAGAGGCAAAGCAGCAATGGGGTTGATTTAACAAAGGCAAACAGGCTGTTCACTTTTTGGAACGGGATTTTCACTTTGCAAAGAAATTTTCCTTTGGCTTAGTGAATGTGGTGCTGCCTTTGCTTTGCCCCATTTCCACATATTTTTGTATGTCTTATATTAAACTGCATCAGGTTATTGTTGTTTTGTAGTATGCTGACATCTAATGGTGATTTTGGGCTACTACAACTTGTTTACTATGTTATTTTGGTATCTTCCTCTGCCCTCGCCTCCTGTTTAGTGCTAGTTAGTTTAGTCTTGGCTAGACCCGTCCCTTCCCCTTATTTCTTCCGTGTTCTCTCAGTCAGTGTCAGTTATTCACTGAGGCAGGGCTTAGGAAAGTCATTGTCTTCTTGCCCTTTAAAAGACTATAAAAACATCCTCTTTACTGCAATTAACGGTAGTAAAATTGCATTGGATTCCACCTCCTGTGTCCTTTTGAAGTGCAATTGAAGAGTTCAACTCTTATTGAAAAGTTGGATGGTGCAAAGTCAGCAGGTGACCAATACTGACTGGTCATAGTGGCGTTGATTTACTAAAGCTGGAAAGTGCAAAATCTGCTGTAGCTCTGCATGGGAGCCAATCAGCTTCTAACTTCAGCTTGTTTAATTAAGCTTTGACAATAAAACCTGGAAGCTGATTGGTTTCTATACAGAGCTGCACCAGATTTTGCACTTGCCAGTTTTAATATACCAGCCCCACTGGGTCTAAGGATGTATTTCAATGTATAAAGCAGCACCTGGAACAGAACAGTCACCCTATCATGTGCATGCAAAAGTCTTGTTTTGTTTTTTTTTAATTTCCTCGCAGATTTTTTTTTTTTTTTTTTTTTTTTTTTACAGCATTTATTAAGCTAAAGAAAATTCTCTTGCAAATTTAAAATTCCCTTGCAAAGTGAACAGCCTATTTGCCTTTAATAAAATAACCCCTATTTTTTTTAAAGTGTTACTAAACCCAGGACCCTGCATTCACTATATCTGGTCTCCCACAGTACACAGAACATGGGAATGCAATTATTTTAGTAAATGTAAACTGCTAAATACCTTTTCTCATCATCAGCTTATAGCAGTCTTGTGACTTCTATCAGTGTCTGATTAAAGCTTCTAGGAGGAGTTTTCATTCTGCTCTGACTGTCCTATGAGGCTGCAGGACCCCTGACTATCTGTCTGGACAGAGCTGATTGGCCCTGTGCTGATCACATGCACTCTCCCAAGCAAAAAAAAAAACCTCTCTAGTAATATACACCAAACTGAGCATGTTCAGAGTATCCCCAAGGCTCTGTTCTAATAGGAGATGGATTGGGGACTGTAAAAGAAGGGGAGGATCAGAAAAGACGGGATCAAACAGCCTTTTTTTATAATGCAGAGGATTAACCCCTTAGGTTCCACGGAGAATATAACAAGCGTGCTTTACTGCCTATACAGACTGATTTTAATGTTGTGGGTTTAGTAACACGGGTTGTAAAGGCAGAAGGTTTTTTTTTTTTAATCATAATGCACTCTTCGCAGTTCATACACTGCTTTGGTTGGACTTTCATGCAACTTGAGGGCCATAGACTTCAAAGTTAACCCTCAGAATTTGCATGAAAGTCGTACCTGAATTTTATACAATGCAGCTTGTGTACAAGCGTTCTCCATTATTATCGGTCATAGCGAAAGTCGTCTCCAAGTTGCACCCATCCAAATTTGCATCAAATTTGCACTCCAAAGTCAGTGCAACTTTGGAGTCGTACAAGTGTGAATGGAGCCTTACTGTTTCATTTCCACCACGGCTATGTACAGTAAAATCTTGGATTGTGAGCATAATTCGTTCCGGAAACATGCATGTAATCCAAAGCACTTGTATATCAAAGCGAATTTCCCCATAAGAAATAATGGAAACTCCAATGATTCGTTCCACAACCTTTTATTCATAAGTCCTTCAGTTTATAGTCCATATAAAAAGATTATAGCAATGTGACCAGGTTGTGTAACCATAAACTGTCCACCAACAAATGGAAGCCTCCACAAGGGGATTAGAAGAAAAATTCAGCAGGAGCTCCAGAGTATAAAAGAGAAGAGAGGCGCCTCTAAGTGTAGCAATATGTTGCTAAATGTTGTACCTTTATTTAATTGTAACCATATTGCTACACTTAGAGGTGCCTCTCTTCTCTTTTATACTCAGCTGTGACATGACACTACTTGTATATCAAGACATCGCTTGTATATCAAGTCAAAATTTATTTCAAAATGTTACTTGTTTTGCAAAACGCTCTCAAACCAAGTTACTCTTAAACCAAGGTTTTACTGTAATTGGTTTTACAGCTTATACTCCATGACAGTTTTTTTTTTAAATTACAAAATGTTTAATTTTACTTTTTTAGGTGTAGAGAGTTGATCCCTTTTTATTTTTCTCTTTTACAGATCCTACTCCACCGGGAAATATAAGCCTGTCTATTGGAAGAGACGCAGTCACCCTCGTCTGGGATAGCCCAGCGAATATGAACAATGTAAAAAAGTCTTTCAATATTACTGTGACTAGGATTGGTCTGTACAGATCCGGGTCTTCAATATATACATCGGAGTCAACGAATGTCACTGTACGTGGCCTGACACCTGGGAACTATAACTTCACCATTGTTACCGTGGGTGCCCTCCAATACACAAGTACTCCCAAGACCGTCTCTATACAACTACTCAATAGTCCCTCCCCTATCGATGACCATGTAGGTGAGTAGAAGGGACATTACTTTTATTTGCATTGTTGATAAAACTATCCAATTTTAATGCATGGCTAGTTACTGAAAGAAAATATAGGAGCCAATAGGATCCAAACCCACGCCAATCAATAACCAAAAAACTAATAAACTACAATTATGAGCTGCGTGTTGTAAAGTTTAAAAAAAAAACACCTAAAACGTGAAAAGAAACAAAGAAACGGCTCTCTTATATCATAAATGCTTATCATATATACTTATCATAAATCACCATAATGAATAAATCTTCATTTGAGTTATAAAAAATACATAAAGATGTCAGATGTAGGCTGACAAAACGGCGTTGTGTCGTGCTTGAGATACGTTTTTTTTCCGGTCAGCTGGAATGCAGGTGGAGTGCTAACCAACGAGTCCTATTCAATATATGCTGATCCTTGTCTTTTTTTGATGTACACTCAGGTCCATAAATATTGGGACATCGACACAATTCTAATCTTTTTGGCTCTATACACCACCACAATGGATTTGAAATGAAACAAACAAGATGTGCTTTAACTGCAGACTTTCAGCTTTAATTTGAGGGTATTTACATCCAAATCAGGTGAACGGTGTAGGAATTACAACAGTTTGTATATGTGCCTCCCACTTTTTAAGGGACCAAAAGTAATGGGACAGATTAACAATCATCCATCAAACCTTCACTTTATAATACTTGGTTGCAAATCCTTTGCAGTCAATTACAGCCTGAAGTCTGGAATGCATAGACATCACCAGATGCTGGGTTTCATCCCTGGTGATGCTCTGCCAGGCCTCTACTGCAAATGTCTTCAGTTCCTGCTTGTTCTTGGGGCATTTTCCCTTCAGTTTTGTCTTCAGCATGTGAAATGCATGCTCAATCGGATTCAGGTCAGGTGATTGACTTGGCCATTGCATAACATTCCACTTCTTTCCCTTAAAAAACTCTTTGGTTGCTTTCGCAGTATGCTTCAGGTCATTGTCCATCTGCACTGTGAAGCTCCGTCCAATGAGTTCTGAAGCATTTTGCTGAATATGAGCAGATAATATTGTCCGAAACACTTCAGAATTAATCCTGATGCTTTTGTCAGCAGTCACATCATCAATAAATACAAGAGAACCAGTTCCATTGGCAGCCATACATGCCCACGCCATGACACTACCACCACCAGGCTTCACTGATGAGGTGGTATGCTTTGGATCATAAGCTGTTCCTTTCCTTCTCCATACTCTTCTCTTCCCATCACTCTGGTACAAGTTGATCTTGGTTTCATCTGTCCATAGGATGTTGTTCCAGAACTGTGAAGGCTTTTTTAGATGTTGTTTGGCAAACTCTAATCTGGCCTTCCTGTTTTTGAGGCTCACCAATGGTTTACATCTTGTGGTGAACCCTCTGTATTCACTCTGGTGAAGTCTTCTCTTGATTGTTGACTTTGACACACATACACCTACCTCCTGGAGAGCGTTCTTGATCTGGCCAACTGTTGTGAAGGGTGTTTTCTTCACCAGGGAAAGAATTCTTCGGTCATCCACCACAGTTGTTTTCTGTGGTCTTCCGGGTCTTTTGGTGTTGCTGAGCTCACCGGTGCGTTCTTTCTTTTTAAGGATGTTCCAAACGGTTGATTTGACCACACCTAATGTTTTTGCTATCTCTCTGATGGGTTTGTTTTGTTTTTTCAGCCTAATGATGGCTTGATTCACTGATAGTGACAGCTCTTTGGATCTCATATTGAGAGTTGACAGCAACAGATTCCAAATGCAAAGAGCACACTTGAAATGAACTCTGGACCTTATATCTGCTCCTTGTAAATGGGATAATGAGGGAATAACACACACCTGGCCATGGAACAGCTGAGCAGCCAATTGTCCCATTACTTTTGGTCCCTTAAAAAGTGGGAGGCACATATACAAACTGTTGTAATTCCTACACCGTTCACCTGATTTGGATGTAAATACCCTCAAATTAAAGCTGAAAGTCTGCAGTTAAAGCACATCTTGTTTGTTTCATTTCAAATCCATTGTGGTGGTGTATAGAGCCAAAAAGATTAGAATTGTGTCGATGTCCCAATATTTATGGACCTGACTGTAAGTGCAATACAACCTTATTTTTAAATAAATGATTTGAATTACTGCCCCGTGAGAGTGTTCTTTCCTCTCCCACTCTATATGGCAAAACCGGAGCTTTGAATACGCTATCTACAGTGCCTTGCAAAGTATTCACCCCCCCCTGGCATTTTTCGTGTTTTGTTGCCTCACAATCTGGAATTAACATGGATTGTTTGAGGATTTGCATCATTTAATTTACAGAACATGCCCACAACTTTGAAGATGTTTGTAGCACTGACCCCCAGAGGAGCTGCTGAATATTATTTTGGGTCTTTGCCGTCACCCCTTAATCACAGTTCACTATACCATAAACTTAGAGTCTATATTGGCCTGTGCGCCCACCGATATATGCACAAGTCCTTTAGTTCTTTTTTTCCAATGGTTATTATTAAATAACTTGAGTAGTAGAGGGATGGAGGGTTAGGGGGAAAGTTCAGATACCTTGTGCAGATCACTGAGAAACGTTTAAATCCCGTAGACAAGCACTCCTTTAGTCAACGGATCCTGCTCACCCGGATAGACCTCTCTCACTGACCTAGCAGCCGGAATGATGCACAAACAAAAGTCTCTGCCACAGACTTGATAGACACGGTAATGCCCCGTACACATGGTCGGACTTTGTTCAGACATTCCTACAACAAAATCCTAGGATTCTTTCCGACGGATGTTGGCTCAAACTTGTCTTGCATACACACGGTCCCACAAAGTTGTCGGAAAATCTGATCGTTCTGAACGCGGTGACGTAAAACACGTACGTCGGAACTATAAACGGGGCAGTGGCCAATAGCTTTCATCTCTTTATTTATTCTGAGCATGCGTGGCACTTTGTCCGTCGGATTTGTGTACATACGATCGGAATTTCCAACAACGGATTTTGTTGTCTGAAAATTTTATAGCCTGCTCTCAAACTTTGTGTGTCGGAAAATCCGATGGAAAATGTGTGATGGAGCCCACACACGGTCGGAATTTCTGACAACAAGGTCCTATCACACATTTTCGGTCGGAAAATCCGACCGTGTGTACGGGGCATAACTGTTGAACAATCCTCTGCCACAGGATTTAGTATTAGTTGGACGATCCTCTGCCACAGGATTTAGTAATGATAATGAACACAGCAACACAGTACCAATAATTCCTTTAAGCCATCCGGCAGTACTGGACCAGGAGGTGAGAGAGAGAAAAAATGGCGTCTGCCTCTTAAGTACCTTTTCCCAGAATGCGCAGCGGTGAACCACTCCCACTGGGCTGTTTCTGGGAAAGAAGGACACTTAATACACCTTAGCCTGTTGCCCTTCCATCACTGACCTGTGGTGACAACGACACCTACAGACGACAGTGTGGAACTGCACGCGACACAGCCAATGCTGGAACAGAGGCTAATTTAGCCATAACATTGAATCTGAACTATATACAGAACAGATAACCCCCTAAATTTACATGCGAGCGCCTTGTCAACAGACAGAAGCAGGGCGCTACATGTTTTTTTTTTTTTTATTGTGAAGCAAACAACAAATAGGACAAAATTACAGAAAAAGTCAATGTGTATAACTATTCACCCCCCCTAAAGTCAATACTTTGTAGAGCCACCCTTTGCGGCTATCACAGCTCCAAGTCGCTTTGGATAAGTCTCTATGAGCTTGCCGCATCTTACCACTGGGATTTTTGCCCATTCCTCCTTGCAAAACTGCTCCAGCTCCTTCAAGTTGGATGGTTTGCACTTGTGAACAGCAACCTTTAAGTCTGACCACAGATTTTCTATTGGATTGTGGTCTGGGCTTTGACTAGGCCATTCCAACACATTTACATGTTTCCCCTTAAACCATTCAAGTGTCGCTTTAGCAGTGTGTTTGGGGTCATTGTCCTGCTGGAAGGTGAACCTCCGTCCTAGCCTCAAATAACACACAGAGTGGTACAGGTTTTGCTCAAGTATATCCCTGTATTTAGCACCACACATCTTTCCCTCAACCCTGACCAGTTCCCCAGTCCTGACTGCTGAAAAAACATCCCCACAGCATGATGCTGCCACCACCATGTTTCACAGTGGGGATAGTGTTCTTTGGGTGATGTGATGTGTTGGGTTTGCGCCAGACATAGCGTTTTCTTTGATGGCCAAAAAGTTAAATTTTAGTCTCATCAGACCAGAGCACCTTCCTCCATACATTTTGGGAGTCTCCCACATGCCTTTTCGCAAACTCAAAACCTGCCATTTTGTTTTTTGCTGAAAGTAATGGCTTTCTTCTGGCCACTCTGCCATGAAGCCCAACTCTATGGAGCGTACGGCTTATTTTCGTCCTATGTACAGATACTCCAGTCTCTGCTGTGGAACTCTGCAGCTCCTCCAGGGTTACCTTAAGTCTCTGTCCTGCCTCTCTGATTAATGCCCTCCTTGCCCGATCCATGAGTTTTGGTGTGCGGCCGTCTCTTGGCAGGCTTGCTGTTATGCCATGTTCTTTCCATTTGGTTATGATAGATTTGATGGTGCTCCTAGGGATCATCAAAGATTTGGATATTTTTTTATAACCTAACCCTGACTTGTACTTCTCAACAACATTGTCCCTTACTTGTTTGGAGAGTTCCTTGGTCTTCATGGCAGTGTTTGGTTAGTGGTGCCTCTTGCTTAGGTGTTGCAGCCTCTGGGGCCTTTCAAAAAGGTGTGTATATGTAATGACAGATCATGTGACACTTAGATTGCACACAGGTGGACATCATTTCACTAATTATGTGACTTCTGAAGGTAATTGGTTGCACCAGAGCTTATTATGGGCTTCATAACAAAGGGGGTGATTACATACAAACATGTAAATTATCATTTTTTTATTTCTGAAAAAATAGTTTCATGTATATATTTTTCTAATTTTACTTTACCAACTTAGACTATTATGTTCTGATCCATCACATATAATTCAGATTAAAAAAAAAAAAAACATTGAACTAAAGGCTGTAATGTAACAAAATAGGTAAAAAGCCAAGGGGCGTGAATACTTTTGCAAGGCACTGTAAATATACATTGAATGGATAACAGCAGCGTATTGGATTCATTCCTGTGACCTCATGTACAACATCTTGGATTTTCCCATATGCCTAATTTGACTCCCTGTAAAAGGGGGTCAATTAAGCCTGGTGAGTGCAATGTGTGTCTGCATGCGGGTGGAGAGGAACCTTTCCTATACTCACTGAGGACGTTTATTCACGTGTGGGATCTATACATGGACTTCACAATTTTTATGTACTTTTTATAATTTCAATGAAGATGGCTAGTTACTCTACTTTGTCCTAACTCTGGGGAGAAACTGGGGAGGTAATTTCTGGCCCTATAAAGGTGTACAGCAGGGGCCCCTTTGTTAGAAAATGTAAAGGAAATCTATTGTTACAGCTAATGCTTTCATTTTATAACAACACCGTTGTAATAACAATACAAACAATAGTTGTTATGATTGACAATCCAATAAAATCTTCCTTGAAAAATCTCCTTTCACGTTGTGAGCGTTGCCTGTCTCCTGGGCATCTCTTTCTGCGACTTCCTGCATTTTAGACACGTGCGGTTAGTTTCTTTCTAATCGAAATTCAGACAAACTTTTTGCTGTTCAGATATATCAGATTTCAGAATTAAAATAGTAACAAATTTCAAAGGAATCCGAAATAACGAAACTAAATTTGCCCAAAATTCGAATTGAGTTTGAAAAAAAATTCCAATTCAAAAACAAACTAGAAAACAACAATAGAATAAAAAAGAATAGAAAATAAAGGAATAGAATAGAGTAAAACAGAGTAGAATAGAAAATTAAATCGTAGAATAAAATATAATCGAAAATAAAGCAATAGAATAGAAAATAAAAGAATAGAATAGACTAGAAAGGAATATAGTATAATAGAATAGAATGAAAAAGAAAAGAATATAATAAAATATATAATAAAATAGAGTAGAAAAGAAAATAATAGAAAAAAATCTAATAGAAAATAAAAGAATAGAAAAGAATAGAAAAAGAATAGAATATAATAGAAAATAAAGGAATAGAAAAGAATAGAATAGAAAATAAAAGAATAGAATAGACCAAAAAAGAATAGAGTAAGGCAGGACAGAATAGAATAGAAAATAAAAAAAAATAGAATGTAATGAAAAATTAAAGGACAAGAATAGAAATTAATAGATTAAATAGAAAAGCATAGAATAGAAAAAAAAATTGAATTAAATAATAAAACAAAGGGTGAAAAACAATGTAGTGTCAATCTACACAATCACAGTAGCGCAAAAGAATAATAAAAATTATTCAAAAGTGTCCATAATAAAATCAAAAATATTTGTCTTCATAGATAACTTAATTAATTTAAATATCAAAAATGAATCAATTGTGAAACTCTTCATAAAGTGGAAAATTTTGAACACCGCAGATCCTTCATCAAAGTGCACAAGCGTCAATCCACACCCCTATAGAATGAGGCTCACCAGATTGTAGATTTAAATCGCATGTGTGATTAAATCACTTTAAGCTTTATGCAGATGATCAACCCAATCTCCACTCTCATCTCCTCAGATTCAAATGGATGACAGCTCTCTCCACATGTAGAGATTAAAATCAACACAAAGCCTCCAATAGTGTAAAAAACCTCTTAGGTACCAGTTTTACTTAAAAAAGTAATGCACTTACATTACAAATAAAAACAAATCGCCTTTGGTATATGTTACTTACATGCCGGGTGCCTGCGTGTTGCGTCTCCAACCCCTCCTCGCTCGCACACCGTCAGAAACCATGAAATCAAGCCGAGACAGAAGTACAGTTAAATCACACCTGTTTAATAATAAAAGTAAATAGAACAAACGTAGTCAAAACATAGCCAGAGTTCAGGAACCAAAACGGATAGTCAGACAAGCCAAACGTCAGGGAGCCAGAGATGAGCGTAGTAAACGGCAAGCAGGATCTGGAGCCAGAAGGGATGTCAGCCAAGCAAGTCTTTTAACAGGAACGCAGGAGATAGTCTCTGTGATGTTGACCAAGGCGAAGGCAGAGATCATCTGGGCTGGACGGCTTAAGTAGGCAGGACTGACGAGCAGGATATCATCAACAGCTGAGTAACTGTGGAGAGATAGGAGCTCGCAATTAGCCGACAGCTGAGTGGCCAGCTCAGAGAAGGAAGGGCTAAGCCCAGCCCTGACACACTCACAGATAACGCTCTTATCGTGAAGATTCAGTTGCTGTGTAGCCACGTCCCTAACATGTTTCGTCACTTCCGACTTGATCACAGGGGATGGCTGCATGTTGCATGTTTGTGGAGTTGGACACTCATCATCACTTATCACTCATCATCAGCGCTGATATAACATTTGGACTGTTTATTAATTAGACTGTCTTTCTATTATATATGTTATTTCTGGTAGTTTTTATTACTGTATTTTAAGAGAATTTTTTTATTATACTTCAAGCGGCTGCTAGTTGGTCTTTGATAGATCAAAGTATATACTGGGATTATATCATCAGTACTACTTCTAATATACATTGGTTTTAAACTGCTCCACCTGTATATATTGAGCAGGTGACACATGACGGCTGGGATAATTTGGCGCTAAGTAGTGTACTGTAGGCCTCTTTCTGTACACTTTTTTTATTTTTATATATATATTTCTTTCAATAGTGCAGTGCTTATATGAGAATGTAATTAAATAGAACAAAATAGAATTTAACCGTTTTCTGAAATTCAAATTTCGTATATAATAAATTTGAATTGGAATAGAATAGATTTGAATAGAATAGAAAAGAACAGAAAAATAATAAAAAATGAGAATAGAATAGAATAGAAAAAAATAGAATAAAAAAAAAAAACAATAGTCTAGACAAATTTTCCGAATTCAGTCAAATCATTGAAATATAATGGAAATGGATGGAAATTAATACAGTACATGATTGTACATTTTGACCACAGATGCACTTTAACCTGACATTTAAAAAAAAAAGATTTTGTTTATTTCTAACAACATTTCAAAATTATATTGATGTACATAAAATGTTTTTAGATTTAAAATAATAAAGTGGAAAGCATAATATGACATAAAATATGGTTTAACTTCTTTTCCTTCTTTAGGTGTCATAGTTGGGGCTGTGGTTGGAAGTATTGGGGGTCTTATTGTCATCTGCCTTTTGGGATTTTTAATTTGGAAGATTGTAAGGTAATACTAAAACAAATATATTTCCCCTAAATAAGTATAAATAAGTAATATAATGGGGCTATTCTCACCTATGCACAGCAGTAACATGGTATGTGATACCATTCATTTTGTAAAACACGGCAATGCACTACTGTGCGCCATGTCTCAAAAAATTTATAAGCCTGCTGGAATGAAACAATATAATATAAAAATGTAATATAATATAGTTTTTATTATATGTATTTTATTAAAGGAAATTTTAATAATATTAATATTAATTAATATATATATATATATATACATAATATAACAAAATGATAAAATCACATATATTTTATTATATAACATAATTATGTCAATGAAAGTCACCAGGATGTGCAGGCATTTATGGAATTTAAAAGATGGATTTCATATTTAATGTATGTATTTAATTTAATTTAGTATATTAAGTTAACATATATCAATAATATAAGAAACGACAATAAAAAAATAAATAAAACCACATATATTTTAATATATAACATAATGAAGTCAATTAAAGGCACCAGAATGTGAAGGCATGAATGAAATCTTAAAGTGATTGTAAAGTCATTTTTTTTAGGTAAAAATAACAAACATGTGAATGGAATCTTAAAGCTGAAAGTCATATTTATTACATGTTTGTAATGTAATGTAATTTAATTTAATACATTTGATTAATGTATATTAATATTAATTAATAATATAATATCGTTTTTTAGTATCTGTATTTCAAGGAATTATAATTAATCAATATATATATTAATAATATAATAAAGGATGTGCAGGCATGGATGGAATTTAAAAGATGAATTTCATATTTAATGTACGCATTTCATTTAATTTAGTATATCAAATTAACATATATCAATAATATAATAAAATAATATAACAAAATGATAAAAATCACATATTTTTTAATATATAACATAATGATGTCAATGAAAGGCACAAGAATGTGAAGGCATGAATGAAATCTTAAAGTGATTGTAAAGTCATTTTTTTTTAGGTAAAAATAACAAACATGTTATACTAATCTGCTCTGTTGCAGTGTATTTGCCCAGAGCAGCCCGGATCCTTCTCTTCTCGGGTCCCTCTTTGGCTCTCCTGGCCCCTCCCTCCTGTTGAGTGCCCATACACCCTCTTTCTTTCCTCATTGGCTGACTGACTTTGACTGACAGCAGCAGGAGCCAATGGCACCGCGCTGCTGTCTCAGGCAATGAGGAGGGGAGTCTCGGCCAGCCGAGAGTCTCCTGCAGCATCGCTGGATGTAGAAGGGGCTCAGGTAAGTATTAGATGGGCTGCTGCACACAGAAGGTTTTTTTTTTATCTTACTACAGCATGCAGTAAGATAAAAATTTCTGCCTTTACAACCACTTTAAAGCTGAATGTCATATTTTATACACATAATTAATTAAATACATTTCATTAATATATATTAATAAAATAATATAACAAAATGATAAAATCACATATATTTTTATAAATGATAAAATCACATATATTTTTATATACAACATAACAATGTCAATGAAAGTCACCAGAATGTGAAGGTGTGAATGGAATTTAATTTCATATTTAAATAAAGTAATGAGATTTCATTAATATATATTAATAATTTAATAAAATAATATAGCAAAATGTTAAAATCACATATATTTGATATCTTATGATATATATATATATATATATATATATATATATATATATATATATATATATATATATATATATATAAAACATAAGAATGTCAATGAAAGGCAGCAGAATGTGAAGGCGTGCATGGAATTTTAAAGCTAAATTTCATATTTAATGTATGTATTTAATTAAATTAATATATATTATAAATATAATAAAATAATATAACAAAATAAAAAAATAACTGTGACCCTATGAAAAAAAGTTGTGGTGCCTCTCAGGTAGGAGGTGGAATCCGCGCTAAAACTATGTGAGTGTTGGCTGGAAGAGGAGCCCGTCCTGACTCTGAGTTGCAGCAGTGTCAGAGGGAAAAATCCATGAGCCGGACATGGATGGCGGACCCCTGTGAGGAGTGCATGGTAGCCTCAGTCTGGAGTCCAACCAGGCAACGCCCACAACGTGTTTTGCTCTGCCCTTTGGAGCTTTGTGCGGCTTATGGATTTTTTCCTCTAAAAATAATAAAATCACATATACTGTATTTTAATATATAACATAAGGATGTCAATAAAAGGCACTAGAATGTGAAAGCATGAATGGAATCTTAAACCTGAAATTTCATATTTAATATATGTATTTAATTTTTTTTTTAATTAATATATATTAATAGTCTAAGACAATAATATAACAAAATAATAAAATTACAGATATTTTAATATATATCGTAAGGATGTCAATGAAAGGCACTAGAATGTGAAGGCAAGAATGGAATCTTAAACCTGAAATTTATCCTTAATATATGTATTTAGTTTAATTAAATAATTAATAATTAATTAATAATATTTAAGTAATATATATTAATAATAAGATACAATTATATATTAAAATAATATATATTGTAATATATAAAATAATGATGTCAATGAAATGCATGAGGATGTAAAGGCATGAATGGAATCTTAAAGCTGAATTTCTGATTTAATAAATGTATTTAATTTAAATAAATATATTTCATTAATGTATATTAATAATCTAAGGCAATAATATAACAAAATAATATAGCAAAATAATAAAATTACATATATCTTAATATACTGTATATCATAAGGATCTCAATGAATGGCACCAGAATGTGAAGGCATGAATATAATCTTAAAGTTGAAATTTCAGCCTTAATATTTGTATTTAATGTAATTTAATTAAATATATTTCATTCATATATATATAGATATATATATATCTATATCTATATATACATATATAGATATATATAGATATAGATATATATATATCTATATATATATATATATATAGATATATATATCTACATAGCTATATATATATATATATATATATATATATATATATATATATATATATATGAAAATAATAAAGTTACATATATTTTTTAATATTGAACATAAGGATGTCGATAAAAGGCACTAGATCGTGAAGGCATGAATGGAATCTTAAAGCTGAATGTCATATTTAATACATATATTTAATTAAATTAAATACATTTAATTAATATATATGTATATAATAAAATAATATAATGAAATGATAAAATCACATATATTTTAATATATAACATAGAAATGTCAATGAAAGGCACCAGAATGTGAAGGTGTGAATGGAATCTTAAAGCCTAATGTCAAATTTAATACACATATTTAATTTAATTAAGTACATTTAATTAATATATATTAATAATATAATAAAATAATATAATATAAGGGGAGACATACATACATGACATTTGCGGTTCATATGGGGTAATACCAGACCTCGGATACAAAGGCGTACGCTTTACACACCAAAACCTATGGGGGGGCTTGGTCTCCCTAAACTGCAGGCATGTTATCAATCGGCTCAAATAGCCCAATTAGCCTACACCACAGCTAAAGGTTCGGTCCCTCTTTGGGTTTCTATAGAAGCACTTGCCTGCCATCCGTTGGCTATAGGGTCAATAATGTGGCTTCCTAACCGTCGACACCCACCTATACTATGCCCCACCTTATCACAGTCCCTAGCAATATGGGATAGAACACGCAACCGCAGTCCTTTATCATCCCCTCACACACCATTAGCTCCTATCTTCTGCAATCCGAAGTTTCCACCTGGTTTGACCCCACAAGTGTTTCAGTGGGGGCTCCATAAAGATCTACTGAGAGTTGGAGACTTTCTGAACGGGGATCAAATACACACGATAAAATATTTTAAAGATGAGTTTCTCATGCCCCCTAGTGAAATCTTTCGGTATAACCAAATTGCATCGTTTGCCAGATCTAAACTTAACCAAGTAGTGGGCCCCCTTACGCTTGGAACATTTGAATGAACTTGCCAAGCCAGAAGCTTTCAAAGGGGTCGGATCTCTGCAATATATACCTCCCTCACTGAACCAGATTCAAAACTTGCTTATATGGTACAATGGGAAAGAGATTTGAATCTAACTTTTGACCTCAATGAATGGCAGGATCTTGCTTATCAACTATCCAAAGTCTCAATTAATACTACTCTGATAGAGGCTAACTACAAAACGCTTCCACGTTGGTACTTGGTACCCACCAGATTAGCTAAAATGCATCCTTCCGCCTCACCAAACTGTTTTCGACGTTGTGGTCAGTTGGGGACGATGTACCATACTTGGTGGCAATGCCCCCTCGTAACCAGGTTCTGGATTCGAATTTTCAACTTGATCAATTCAGTGACGGGGGTAAATATTCGCAGATCTCCTGAAGCTGCCCTTTTTTCATAAACTGCCCGATGAAACACCCAAACAATCAGTAAAACTGTTTACATATATTTTACTGGCGGCAAGAATTACAATTGCAAGACGTTGGAAACAGTCAGTAATCCCTCTTGACCAGGTTAAGAACAAACTTAATTGGATTATGATCAATGATAAACTCACTCACATTCTCAATAATAAAGTCAAGAAATTTAATAGGACATGGGACCCATGGATTGACTATATTTCTACTCCATAGCGAATTCCAGGATGACCCTCTCCTTCTTCATTTCACTTTTCCTCTTTCGTTTCTTCCCTTCTTGCCTCCTCTTCTCTCTTCCTTTTCTTTTGTTTCCCTTTTTTTTTCATTTCTTTTTCTTATTCTCACATCTCATAAATTCTAATACAATACAGATGATCTCATTTATGATCCTCTATGAGACCTGGGATTTTCTCAAAGACCTGGTCCGGGACCTCCCAGGATGCTGGGTCTGTGCCATTCCTTCCCACAGGGATTGTTCAGCTCACAATTGAGAGGCTATGGTTAAATTCCACCGATATCTAGATGTTTACTGTATTTTTTAATGTTATGTTACCATAATAGGTGGTGTATAAGTCATATGATTCTATCTTAATTATTTTTGTATTGGAATATACTGCTTTGATAATTTAACATTAATCTGCCTATGTGACTGGCTATTTTGTACTTTGCTACCTTCTTTTTCAATAAAAACATTGAAATATAAAATAATATAATATAACAAAATGATAAAATCACATATATTTTAATATATAACATATCAATGTTAATGAAAGGCACCAGAATGTAAAGATGTGAATGGAATCTTAAAGCTGACATATTTATTGTATGTATTTATTTAAAGTGAATATATTTAACTAATATATATTAATAATATAAGAAAATAATATAACAAAGTGTTAAAATCACATATATTTTATTATATAACATAATGATGGTAATGAATGAAAGCAGAATGTGAAGGGGTAAATAGACTCTTAAAGCTGAATTTCATATTTAATGTATGTATTTAATTAAATTAAATATATTTAATTAATATATATTATTAATATAATAAAATATTTTTTTTTAAATATAAAAGTGCCTTGGCAAAATATCTAAAAATTGTTTCAAATTGACAAAAAACTCTGTACAAGCCAGCGGATGGATCTATCCTGCCTTTTTTGTTACATAAAGCCACAGGCATTCATTGTGCAACCTTGAGTACCCTGCAAACCAGCCGGCGGTGTCCTAACAATCAATGACATTATCGTAATGAGGGCGTTGGGCATCTGTACAGCATCCTTGTTTGCCCCTCTTCATCAGGACATGGATTACGTTAGCTGAGTGAGGGTGTCAGGGTCTGGAGTCAGGCTCGGAGGCCAGTGGCTGTAGCAGATGGGAGATTCACGAGTTCACATAATTATCAGCCCAAGCGATTTACCGCTGTTGGTCCTGTTGCGGTTTAATTAGGTAGCAGGATGGGGCAGATAGGGAACAAGAAGAAGCGTAGCAGAAGAAGTTGATGAACAAGCCAAGGGTCATCATCGAGCAGTAGCTGGAGGGGATCAGACGAAAGCATAGTCAAGGAACAAGCCAAGGGTCATCATCGAGCAGTAGCTGGAGGGGATCAGACGAAAGCATAGTCAAGGAACAAGCCAAAGGTCATCATCGAGCAGTAGCTGGAGGGGATCAGATGAAAGCATAGTCAAGGAACAAGCCAAAGGTCAGTAATGAGTGGTAGCAAACATATAGACAGCAACAGGAGTGACGAGAGCAGATATAGGCTGGAGAGAGCACAATAATTGGGCAAACAGGAAGTGCAAAGAGATGGCTTAAATATGAAGTTCATGGGAGGAGCAGCGAGCTCAAGGTTCACGAGAAACAAGGAACAAGACAAGATAATCTGAGGGATTGTCCAGAGAACTGTCCAGCGAACTGTCTAGCATCCCAGGTGGCTCAGCAAGAAGAAGCATTGCCATATGCAGCCAAGGTTACAGATTCAATTCTGGGTCCTAACTGAGGGAACAGAGAAAGGCTGCAACACTGCTCAGTACCCGTGTGCAAAGGTGCATTTGCTTTGTGAGCATAAATCACCACTAATGCTGGGTGTGGATAATGTTACTATATGTAAAACTATTAGCGTAGGTCTCACATTTTTAGAATGGGGTAAATTGTGCACAATTTTAAAGGGTTTCTTGATCAAAAAAGGTTGAGAAACCCTGTCTTAAAAGTATTGGGATGCCTGCCTTTACACGCACATGAACTTTAATGGCATCCCAGTCTTAGTCCGTAGGGTTCAATATTGGGTTGGTCCACCCTTTGCAGCTATAACAGCTTCAACTCTTCTGGGAAGGCTGTCCACAAGGTTTAGGAGTGTGTCTATGGGAATGTTTGACCATTCTTCCAGAAGCGCATTTGTGAGGTCAGGTTCCGCTATAATTCATCCCCAAGGTGTTCTTTCGTGTTGAGGTCAGCACTCTGTGCAGGCCAGTCAAGTTCCTCCACCCCAAACTCGCTCATCCATGTCTTTATGGACTTTGCTTTGTGGACTGGTCCAAATCATTTGGTGGAGGGGGGATTATGGTGCGGGGTTGTCTTTCAGGAGTTGGGCTTGGCCCCTTAGTTCCAGGGAAGGAAATTCGTAAGGCATACCAAGACATTTTAGACAATTTCATGTTCCCAACTTTGTGAGAACAGTTTGGGGATGGTCCCTTCCTGTTCCAACATGACCACCAGTGCACAAAGCAAGTCCATAAAGACATGGATGAGCGAGTTTGGGGTGGAGGAACTTGACAGGCCTGCACCTTAACCGAATAGAACACCTTTGGGATGAATTTGAGCGGAGACTGCAAGCTAGGCCTTCTCATCCAACATCAGTGTCTGACCTCACAAATGCACTTCTGGAAGAATGATCAAACATTCCCATAGACACACTCCAAAACCTTGTGGACAGCCTTCCCAGAAGAGTTGAAGATGTTATAGCTGCAAAGGGTGGGCCAACTCAATATTGAATCCTACAGACTAAGACTGGGATGACATTAAAGTTTATATGTGTGTAAAGGCAGGTGTCCTAAAACTTTTGGTAATATAGTATATAATATATATAATATATTGAACCCTACGGACTTATGGCGCGTACACACGATCGGAAATTCGGCCAGCAAAAGACCGATAAGAGCTTTTGGCCGTGTGTATGCTCCATCAGACTTTTGCTGGCCGAATTCCAGCTAGCAAAAGATTGAAAGCATGTTCTCAATTTTTCTGTCGGAAAATGTTCCTATCGGAAATTCCGATCGTCTGTAGCAGTTCCGACGCGCAAAATTCCTACGCATGCTCGGAAACAATTCGACGCATGCTCAAAAGCATTGAACTTCATTTTCTCGGCTCATCGTAGTGTTGTACGTCACCGCATTCTTGACGGTCGAAAGTTCAACAAACTTTTGTGTGACCGTGTGTATGCAAGCCAAGCTTGAGCGGAATTCCATTGGAAAAACCATCCAAGATTTTTCTGACGGAAAATCCGCTTGTGTTTACGCGGCATAAGACTGGGATGCCATTAAAGTTCATGTGCGTGTCAAGGCAGGCGTCCCAATATGTTTATCAATATAGTGTATCTATAGTCTAAAACCACCAAACCAAGGTCTGTAAGGGCCACACAATATAACCAACCTGAAACTCTAAAAAGTACCATTAAAGAATATCATGCATATATCATTTCTGGGATGTTAGCAATGTGCAAGAGCTTAATGAAAGCAATATCCGTATAAATGTAAATGCTTTACCATATTGTCCTTTAAATTCTGATCCCATAAAAAAAAATTAAACTTTCCAGTTTGATATGATTTATAGCCAATACACTTATTATATCATTGCTTACTGTTTGTGTTGTTTATATCAATTGCAGGAGAAGAAAATTGTCTCTGGATAAAAGGCAGTCCAAGTAAGTGCGTCCATTTACCAAATCATAAAATTGTAGGAATTTTAACTTTTTATATAATATCTCCAAATTTACCTTTCCTAGGGACCCTCCTCCTAAGGCTGAACAGTTTGAAGAAATGTTAAAAATTAAAGAAAGAAGGGACACCCAAGGCTTCGGCACAGAGTTTTCGGTATGTATTATAACCTTCTGTTACAGTTTAAAGCTGAACTCCAGACAGACAGCTAAATACACAGATTAAATACATACTTTGGAGCTGTTTTGGATGCTAAAGCATTTACATTTCTGTCCATTAAGTCCTGAGATTCACACAGCTCTGCCAAACAGCATAGCCCCGTCTGGCATGGCAAAAGGCTGGATTTCTCTCTGCCACAGTTAAAGCTAAACTCCAGCTTTTGATACACTCTACATAGTTCATGTAGGCCACCTTGGCCACTATGTCCCTCACTAACGTGAGGCCGATGGATGTGCTGTATAAACTGTATTTAGCTGTGGCCACATACAGCATACCGCACTATGTTCCGGGTTTGGGCCGAGACTTCCAGTCTCATACCCGGAACACATTAGAGCAGCCATTCTCAACCAGGGTTCCATGGAACTCTAGGGTTCCTCCAGAGGTGGCTAGGAGTTCCTTGAGCTGTGGCTGATTTATCTCCTGTTTGATGGTGCCTACATAGTTTTGAGCCAATGCCACTCGGAGGAGCCAGTGGTATGACACCAATGATCTTTATAGCTCTCTGTAAGGGGGCTATTTTTACACTGACCACCAAGGTAAAGGGCATTGTTCCCACTGATCCATGAATGGGTTTTATCAGGGGTTCCCCGAGACCTGAAAATAGTTTTAAGGGTCCCCCTGGGCTAAAAAGGTCGCGAAAGGCTGCATTAGAGTCTTTCTGAACGTTGATCAGCCATTCAGAGAAATCTATGTATTCTGTTGGCACTATATAAATCGTGTATAATAATAATAATTCCAGAAATTAATACAAGCCTTCCTTCAGAGGTTGTGACATCATGAGCCCACCTCTCTGACTCAGCCAATCAAAGGAAGTTTTGTATATATTGCTTGAATACATCGGTTTCTCTGAATGGCTGATGGCTGATCATAAAGACTCTAACGTGTTCCGGGTATGAGACAGGAAGTCTCAGGTTTGAACCCTGAACATGGTGCAGTATGCAGTATGGATCCTTAGCTACATACAGTTTATATAGCACATCCAGCGGCCTCACACGTTCGTGAGGGACATAGTTCATTTTGACCAGCTTGGCCCAAGCAAACTATGTAAAGTGTATCAAAAGCTAGGATAATGTTTGGGGGTTTAAAGTAATTTTCTATCTAAAATATGCAGATTTTAATATGTATTCAAAAATTTTAAAAATTTCCCCGGTAGGCAAGCAGTTAATTTAGACAGATTAGCTGTCTATTTTTTTTACGGACATGAAGTTGCTTATATAGGAATTTTGTAATGTTCTGTGGACTTAGCAAGATTTCCCTACCGAATTATTTACTCTGCCATTGGATCTGTCTAGTTATGACATGGGAAACGTCATGCCTGTGCTACCTTTCTTCAATATAAGATAATAAATTATTTAAAACAGATGTTGAAAGTCCCTTGTAAGGGGTAATGCAAAGGCTGGAACCCAGGAACTTGTGGCCAGAGATTTTAGTGCTACAACCTCTAAGACAGCCATTCTCAACCAGAGTTCCATGGAACCCTAGGGTTCCTCAAGAGGTTGCTGTGGGTTCTTTGAGATGTAGTTTGTGGACCTCCTGTCTGATGGTACCTTCATAGTTCTGGGTCCAACGCTGCTCAGCAGAGCCAGAAGCATGACACCAATTGACAGTAAATGACAACAATTTTTAGCTGTTTTAAGGGTGGCATTCTGATAACCACCGTAGGGGGGGCATTCTTTTCGCTGACCATCAATGTGAGAAACTTCCTTCCTACTGATCGTCAATGTAAGGAGCATTCTTCCCACTGATCACCAATGTAAGAAGCATTCTTCCCACTGACCTCCAATGCAAGGAGCATTCTTTCCACTGACCACTAGGGATGAGCCGAACACCCCCCGGTTCGGTTCGCACCAGAACCCGCTAACGGACCGAAAGTTCGCACGAACGTTAGAACCCCATTGACGTCTATGGGACTCGAACGTTCGAAATCAAAAGTGCTCATTTTAAAGGCTGATTTGCATGGTATTGTCCTAAAAAGGGTTTGGGGACCCGGGTCCTACCCCAGGGGACATGTATCAATGCAAAAAAAACTTTTAAAAACGGCTGTTTTTTCGGGAGCAGTGATTTTAATGATGCTTAAAGTAAAAAAAAAAAAAGTGAAATATTCCTTTAAATATCGTACCTGGGGGGTGTCTATAGTATGCCTGTAAAGTGACGCGTGTTTCCCATGTTTAGAACAGTCCCTGCACCAAATGTCATTTTTAAAGGAAAAAATCTCATTTAAAACTGCTTGCGGGTTTAATGTCATGTCGGGTCATGGCAATATGGATGAAAATCAGTGAGACAAACGGCATGGGTACCCCCCAGTCCATTACCAGGCCCTTTGGGTCTTGTATGGATATTAAGGGGAACCCCGCACCCAAATTAAAATAAGGAAAGGTGTGGGGCCACCAGGCCCTATATACTCTGAACAGCAGTATACAGGCGGTGCAAACAAGACAGGGACTTAGGTTTGTTGTTAAGTAGAATCTGTTTGTAATTTTGAACATTTTTAACGTGTTTAGCTCCAGCCAAAAAATCTTTTCTAAGCTTTTTGGAAAACATAGGGAAGGGTTATCACCCCTGTGACATTTGTTTTGCTATCTTTCCTCCTCTTCAGAAGATTTCACCTCACTTTTTTGTCCCAATGAAAAATGTTTTTTGAAAATTTGGGTTTTTTTGTGGAACAAGGATTGGAAAGCATCAGTGGAAAGGAGAAATTGTTTACCCATATTAACTCTTACAGGAGAGAATTTCCCTTCCTAGGGGTAGATTTCATCTCACTTCCTGTTGTCTCCTTCCGTTTGCAAGTAGGAGTCGTTTGTAAGTTAGATGTTTGAAAGTAGGGTCCTGCCCTATATACTCAGCAGAAATTTGGGCCTTAGGTGTTGCTGTGGCCACAACACTGTAAGCCCTCACAGGGCCCTGCTGTGAAATATTAGATCAAGAATAGTAATTACATGCCCCTGTTGAACAGGAGCTGAAAAATTAGGCCTTAGGCACTGGTGCTGGTGCCACAACACTGCAACCCCTCACAGACACTCTAGTTGGAACGCAGGAACGAGCCCTGCTGCAAAGTATTGCTTCAAAAATTGTAATTACACGCCCCTGTTAGACAGGGGCAGAAAAATTGGGCCTTAGGCACTGGTGCTGGTGCCACAACACTGCAACCCCTCACAGACACTCTAGTTGGAACGCAGGAACGAGCCCTGCTGCAAAGTATTGCATCAAAAATTGTAATTACACGCCCCTGTTAGACAGGGGCAGAAAAATTGGGCCTTAGGCACTGGTGCTGGTGCCACAACACTGCAACCCCTCACAGACACTCTAGTTGGAACGCAGGAACGAGCCCTGCTGCAAAGTATTGCATCAAAAATTGTAATTACACGCCCCTGTTAGACAGGGGCAGAAAAATTGGGCCTTAGGCACTGGTGCTGGTGCCACAACACTGCAACCCCTCACAGACACTCTAGTTGGAATGCAGGAACGAGCCCTGCTGCAAAGTATTACATCAAAAATTGTAATTACACGCCCCTGTTAAACAGGGGCTGAAAAATTGTGCCTTAGGCACTGGTGGTGGCGCCCAGAACCAAAAATGTTCTTACAAGCTATCAGCGTGATGATTGAGGAGGAAGAGGATAATTACTCAGGGATAGTCACTCAGCATCAGCATAGGCAGTCTTTGAAGGGATCTGAGATTTCAAAAAAAATTATTCGGTTACATCAGCATCAGGTGCTTGGTAGCTGGTGGTGATCCAAGACTGATTCATTTTTATGAAGGTCAGCCGATCGACCGAGTCGGTGGACAGACGCACCCTGTGATCGGTTACCACGCCTCCAGCAGCACTGAATGTGCGTTCCGAAAGAACGCTGGATGCAGGACAGGCCAGTAGCTCAATTGCATACTGTGCAAGCTCTGGCCAGTGATCCATCCTCAAGACCCAGTAACCCAGAGGATTTTCGGTGGGAAAGGTGTCCAAGTCTGATCTTGCCCCTAGGTATTCCTGCACCATGTAAAACAGACGCTGGCGATGGTTGCTGGAACCGATCATACCTTGGGGCTGCGGACCAAAAAATTGTCTGAACGCATCGGTCAGACGGCCACCTTCTCCACCGCTCCTTCTTTGACTGACCGAAGCCTCAGCAACACGTTGTCCAGAAACAGGAGTTTGTAACCTCCCAGTCTCTGGGAACGCGTTGCACAGACCTTTCTGCAAGGCCTCCCGAAGATGTTTCATCCTCTGCTCCCTCTGCGATGGCAAGATAAGGTCCGCAACCTTACCCTTGTAACGTGGATCAAGGAGGGTTGCCAGCCACTATTGGTCCTTCTCCTTGATACCACGAATACGAGGATCCTTACGCAGGCTTTGCAGGATCAGGGAGGCCATGCAGCGTAGGTTTGCTGAGGCATTCGGTCCGGAGTCCTCTGGGTCACTAAGGACAACAACGTCCGCAGCCACCTCCTCCCAGCCACGTACAAGTCCATGTGTTCCTTGGGACTGATCCCTTAAAGACTGCTGCTGATGCTGAGTGCCAGGCTCCACCTCCATACTGACACAATCTTCCTCCTCCTCCTCCTCCTCCTCCTCCTCTTCCTGTGTGATCGGCGGGCACGCAGGAACACTGTCTGGATAAAGGGGGCCTTGAGAGCTAAGGAAGTCCTCCTCTTCCTGCCTCTGTTCTGCCTCAAGTGCCATGTCCATTATTCCACGCAGCGTGTGCTCCAACAGGTGGACAAGGGGGACAGTGTCACTGATGCATGCACTGTCAGTGCTCACCATCCTCGTGGCCTCCTCGAATGGTGACAGGACAGTGCATGCATCCCTGATCATGGCCCACTGGCGTGGGGAAAAAAAAACAAGCTCCCCTGACCCTGTCCTGGTGCCATAGTCGCACAGGTACTCATTGATGGCCCTCTGCTGCGTGTGCAGCCGCTGCAGCATGGCCAACGTTGAGTTCCACCTGGTGGGCATGTCACAGATTAGGCGGTTGTTGGGCAGGTTAAACTCCTTTTGGAGGTCCGTCAGCCGAGCACTGGCATTATATGACCGGCGGAAATGCACACAGACTTTCCTGGCCTGCCTCAGGACATCCTGTAAGCCCGGGTACCTGCCCAAGAACCGCTGCACCACCAAGTTAAGGACGTGAGCCAAACAGGGCACATGGGTCATTTGTCCCTGTCGGAGGGCAGAGAGGAGGTTGGTGCCATTGTCGCAAACCACCATTCCTGCCTTAAGTTGGCGTGGCGTCAACCACCTCTGAACCTGCCCCTGCAGAGCTGACAGAACCTCTGCCCCAGTGTGGCTCCTGTCCCCCAAGCACACCAGCTCAAGCACCGCATGGCATCTTTTGGCCTGCGTACTTGCGTAGCCCCTTGAACGCCTACGGAGCACCGCTGGTTCCGAGGAAGAGGCCATGGAGGAAGAAGAAGAGGAGGGGGTGGAGGAGAGAGGTGTGTCACAATCAGCATTTTGGAGGCGTGGTGGCGGAACAACCTCCAACACTAATGCACCTTGTCCTGCATCCTTCCCAGCTGCCAGCAGAGTCACCCAATGCGCCGTGAAACTTAGGTAACGTCCCTGTCCATGCCTGCTGGACCATGAGTCAGCGGTAATATGCACCTTACCGCTGACCGCCCTGTCCAGCGAGGCATGGACATTGCCTTCCACATGCCGGTAGAGAGCCGGAATCGCCTTCCATGAGAAAAAGTGGCGTTTGGGTACCTGCCACTGAGGAACCGCACATTCCACAAACTCACGGAAGGGGGCAGAGTCTACCAACTGAAAAGGCAGCAGTTGAAGTGCTAGCAATTTTGCCAAGCTAGCATTCAACCGCTGGGCATGTGGATGGCTGGGAGCAAACTTCTTTCGGCGGTGCAGCAGCTGGGGCAGGGAAATTTGCCTGGTACGATCTGACGTCGGTGTACCAAAAGCAGATTGCCCACAAGTACTTGGCTGTGACACACCTAATTCTACACCTTCATTCCTCTCACTGCAGGTCTCAGAGAGGACTGAAGGTCTAGTGGGGTTGGAAATCTCAGCTGATGAGGAGCAAGGAGAGATCCTCTTTGTTCTTTGGTGTGGATCTTTTAGATACGCTTGCCAACGAACTGCATGGCAGGTCAACATATGTCTGGTCAAGCATGTGGTACCCAAGCGGGAGATGTTTTGGCCACGCGAGATACGCTTGAGACATATGTTGCAAATAGCAGCGGTGCGATCTTATGCACTCGTCTCAAAAAAGGCCCACACCAAAGAACTTTTTGAATAACGCGCAGAGACTGCAGCGCCCTGCACATGTGGAGCTTTGGGGTGTGATGCAGTCAATGTGCTGCCCTTAGGCTGGCCCCTGGAGGGCATCCTGCCTCGTTGGTGATGTGCCGCCTCCTCCTCCTCTCTCCTATCAGGCACCCATGTTGAGTCAGTGACCTCATCATCCCCTCCCTCCTCATCACTGGAGCAAACCTGGCAGTATGCTGCAGCAGGGGGAGCATGACTGCCAGATTGCTGTCCTTCTTGGGCACCCCCTCTGTCCGTGCTCATGTTACTGCCTTCATCGAGCTCAGTATCATCATCAGAGCCTTCCAAACGCTGGGCATCCTCCTGGAGCATGTACCCAACACTGTGGTCAAACAGTTCGAGGGACTCCTCAGGAGGACATGGTGGAGCTAGGGAAGGAGTCACTGATGACATTGAGCTGAGGGAAGAGGCCGCTGCTTTGCCAGACAAAGCACCCTGGGCATGGGTGAGAGAGGATGAGGAGGATGAGGACGGCTTGGTCATCCACTCGACCAAGTCTTCCGCATGTTGCGGCTCAACACGGCCAGCTGCCGAAAAAAAGGCCAAGCGTGTCCCATGGCCACGTGCTGATGAGGATGCACCGTCTCCACGACCAGCACTAGACACAGAGCCTGCTTGCCCTCTCTTATTGGCTTGTGACTGTCTGCCTCTCCTTCTTGGCCTTCCAGACATACTAATGGCCTGTAGCTGCACTAAGCTGGGATAGAACACCTGTAATTTTCTTCAGGTAGCTTTATATACTGTAACCAGACAAGCCTGCCTGTCAGTAGGAAGATAACAGGAACGGATCTAGCTGAACACTGTGAGCAGGACGCACTGCACTAAATGTAAATAGCAGGAACGGATCTAGCTGAACACTGTGAGCAGGACGCACTGCACTAAATGTAAATAGCAGGAACGGATCTAGCTGAACACTGTGAGCAGGACGCACTGCACTAAATGTAAATAACAGGAACGGATCTAGCTGAACACTGTGAGCAGGACGCACTGCACTAAATGTAAATAGCAGGAACGGATCTAGCTGAACACTGTGAGCAGGACGCACTGCACTAAATGTAAATAGCAGGAACGGATCTAGCTGAACACTGTGAGCAGGACGCACTGCACTAAATGTAAATAGCAGGAACGGATCTAGCTGAACACTGTGAGCAGGACGCACTGCACTAAATGTAAATAGCAGGAACGGATCTAGCTGAACACTGTGAGCAGGACGCACTGCACTAAATGTAAATAACAGGAACGGATCTAGCTGAACACTGTGAGCAGGACGCACTGACTGCACTAAATGTAAATAGTCTAGAAGATAACAGGAACGGATCTAGCTGAACACTGTGAGCAGGACGCACTGCACTAAATGTAAATAGCAGGAACGGATCTAGCTGAACACTGTGAGCAGGACGCACTGACTGCACTAAATGTAAATAGTCTAGAAGATAACAGGAACGGATCTAGCTGAACACTGTGAGCAGGACGCACTGCACTAAATGTAAATAGCAGGAACGGATCTAGCTGAACACTGTGAGCAGGACGCACTGCACTAAATGTAAATAGCAGGAACGGATCTAGCTGAACACTGTGAGCAGGACGCACTGCACTAAATGTAAATAACAGGAACGGATCTAGCTGAACACTGTGAGCAGGACGCACTGCACTAAATGTAAATAGCAGGAACGGATCTAGCTGAACACTGTGAGCAGGACGCACTGCACTAAATGTAAATAACAGGAACGGATCTAGCTGAACACTGTGAGCAGGACGCACTGCACTAAATGTAAATAGTCTAGAAGATAACAGGAACGGATCTAGCTGAGCACTGTGAGCAGGACGCACTGCACTAAATGTAAATAGCAGGAACGGATCTAGCTGAACACTGTGAGCAGGACGCATTGCACTAAATGTAAATAACAGGAACGGATCTAGCTGAACACTGTGAGCAGGACGCACTGCACTAAATGTAAATAGCAGGAACGGATCTAGCTGAACACTGTGAGCAGGACGCACTGCACTAAATGTAAATAGCAGGAACGGATCTAGCTGAACACTGTGAGCAGGACGCACTGCACTATATGTAAATAGTCTAGATAGAAGATAACAGGAACGGATCTAGCTAAACTGAATACAGTGTATATATATATATGCAACACCTGGGATGCATATATATACACAATACACTGTAAGTGCAGCTAACTGACTGACTGTTCTGCCTAATCTATCTAACTCAAATCAAATGACACTGTCTGTCTCTCTCTCTATCTCTCAGCACACCGGAACACACACTACACAGGGCCGCCGTGCAGGCGGCCTTATATAGTGTGGGGCGTGTACTAAATCCCCTGAGCCATAATTGGCCAAAGCCACCCTGGCTTTGGCCAATTACAGCTCTCTCTACTGACGGCGCTGTGATTGGCCAAGCATGCGGGTCATAGTGCATGCTTGGCCAATCATCAGGCAGCAATGCACTGCGATGCCGCAGTGAATTATGGGCCGTGACGCGCCACACGAATTTGGCGCGAACGGCCCATATCGTTCGCAATTCGGCGAACGACCGAACAGCCGATGTTCGACTCGAACACGAAGCTCATCCCTACTGACCACCGGTGTAAGGAGCATTCTTCCCACTGACCACCAATGTAAGGAGCATTCTTCCCTCTGACCATCAATGTAAGGAGCATTCTTCTCACTGACCTCCAATATAAGGAGCATTCTTCCCACTGAGCACCAATTTAAGGAGCATTCTTCCCACTGACCACCAATGTAAGGAGCATTCTTCCCACTGACCTCCAATATAAGGAGCATTCTTCCCACTGACCACCAATGTAAGGAGCATTCTTCCCACTGATCACCAATGTAAGTATCATTTATCCCACTGACCTCCCATGTAAGGAACATTCTTCCCACTGAACACCGGTGTAAGGAGCATCCTTCCCACTGACCACCAATTTAGGAGGCATTGTTACCACTGAATCCACACCACAAAAATGTAACATAATATACTGTATACTTTAAGCTTAGAAATAAAAAAACAGGGTCTGCTGCCCAACCGACCACAGCTTTTCTTTTTCATTCAGATATAGCTGTAGGACAGTTGACCTCCTCCTTTTTTTAGTTTTTTTTTTGGCAATAATTCTGGAAACACCAGTTCCTGAGCCAGAGAATGTGCACACTTAACTTTCTCCATTCCTAAAACTTAACTTGCAGGCTCATACAAGCCTCTCAAAGAGAAACAGGAAGGCTGCACTTTAAAGAATCACTTGACAAGAAGCTACAGTATTATCCAGCATATGCATAAGCTGGGTGTATCTGGTTGCAGTGGGGTAAAAAGAAAAAATAGGGTAATGCATATTAAGTAGACTTCCTGGCATTTGAAATATTTTCATTGTTTCCATGACATGATTAGCAGATGAATGGATTTCATGGGTTACTGGAATTTCTCTTTATCCAATATTAGGAGCATCCATCCTTTTTTATGCCACCAAAGATAGGCAGCTTTACTGCCCCAATGCTAAGTTCCCCCTCCCTGGAGGCTCTGCCTCCATAGACACGGTGGTACCAATGTACTTGTTCGGGTTGTCTGTTTTCATCGTGGGCATGACCAGTCCCTGAGCTTCTTAACAGCCTTTGGTACTCAGTGCTTGAGTATTGGGAAAAACAATTTTGTATCTTGGCTCACTAAAAATGATGTAATTCTTTCTTATTTAGGCTTTGCAGTGCGTTGGAGCTCTACAGTTCCGATCAATATCTACACATCCAAAAAATGCCACCAAGAACCATCCAAACGCTGTTTTTCCATGTGAGTAAAAATGTACAAGTCATAACACTTAACCAACTGACTGCCTTTTGTCCAGATGTTGGGCACTCCATATTAAAAAAGTCGTTCCAAAGGTCACCTTCCTAAATTACATCATTGCATAGCGTTGTCCATACCCCATCTTAATGTTGCAGGGTAGGGTAGTGCAATGATTGGTTTCAAAAATAATATTACTTTTCTGTTGGACTTTTTCTCTTAGAGGCTAAAGGCCCGAACACACAGTCAGAAAATCCTGAAGTTAAATTTCGTCTGATGAACGATCTGCCGATATTCTGATCGTTAGTACAGTGGAACCTTGGATTATGAGCATAATCCGTTCCAGGAGAATGCTTGTAATCCAAAGCACTCGCATATCAAAGCGAGTTTCCCCATAGAAGTCAATGGAAAAGAAGATAATTTGTTCCACATTGACTTCTATTGCATGTGGCCAGAGTTGGGGGTGCACCGGAGAGCCTCGGAAATACTTGGGGACAGCTCGGTTGAATTCGGAAAGCTTCGGAAAGGCTCGGAACACTCTGGAGCGGAGTATTTCTGAGTATTTCTTGAGTGATTCCAAATATTTACGCACCGGCGCCCCCCGCACCCCTGGCCAAATGTGGTACTGCACACCCCATTTGCTTGAATTCTGCTTGTTTTGCGAGACAACGCTCGCAAACCAAGTCAGAATTTTAAAAAAAAATGTTGCTCGTCTTTCAAAACGCTCGTTAACCGCGTTACTCGTTAACCAAGGTTCCACTGTATGCTGCTTTTGACAGCCGATTACGAATTTTCGGCAGACAAAAACTGGATGTGCAGGCTCCGAAATTTTTGTCTGATGTGACCACCACGTTCGATTTTTCTTTTCATTAGTACGGTTTTCTGCCAAAAAAAAAATCTGAAGAGCAAGACTAGGCATGCTCAGAAATGAAAGAACACATACAGAACAATTCAACACACTACGTCACTTCTGACGTTGAATTCTGTCGTCCGAAGATTTGCTGATGGTGAGTACCCTCTTCACTTTCGAATTTGAGACTAGCATCCAACAAAAAACTGATGAAAATTCGTCCAATAATCTGATCGTGTGTACCAGGCTTTAGGCAAATTGTCATTTGACAAACACGAAACGTAGTGACGTACTACGAGGGTATAAAGGGGAAGTTCATTTCTCAAGCGCCACCCTTTGGGCCCCTTCTGCTAATTTCATGTTGGTAGAAGTTCGGTGAGCGTTGATTCGCGATTTTCAGATCGTAAAAAACAAAAGCCTTTTAAAATACGTTTGGCATAACTACATGCAAAGCAGCTTCATTATTATCCCATTAAGGAAGATGAGAATTGTGCGCTGCATTTCGACATTTCATCGATTGCCGCGTCACAAATGTTAATTCTAGATTATGAACGGTAGTTTACAAGACCGAACTCTTCCCAGTCGTTCCTTGGTTCCGAGCATGCGTTTTTGTACTTTCGACTTTTGTGTGACGATTTCTGTACTGACCATCCGAAAATCAGACGTTGAGTTCACATCCAACAAAAATTTTATAGTCTGCACATCCAGCTTTTGTCTGACGAAAAAGTAAAATTGTCAGTCGAAAAGTACACAGCCAGAACCTGTGCCTGCTTGTCTATCCTGTACCCAATGTTCCAAAACCAATGATATTGCCTTTATTTTCAGTTGGTACTTACCTTTTAGACTTTATCTTATGTAATAAGACGCAAATAAGATGTACTTTATACATATCAACAGTGGCGTCGCTAGGGGGTGGCTTTTGGGGCTATAGCCCCGAGTCTCTGCAGGGTTTCCCAAGTGGAGGGGAGGCTCTCTGGGGACCCTGATGTAAGTGATGGCTCTCCGGGGACCCTGATTTTAAGGGGGAGGCTCTCTGGGGACCCTAATTTTAAGGGGGAGGCTCTCTGGTGACCCTCATGTAAGGGGGAGGCTCTCCGGGGACCCTAATGTAAGGGGGGCTCTCTGGGAACCCTGATGTAAGGGGGAGGCTCTCTGGGGACCCTAATTTTAAGGGGGAGGCTCTCTGGTGACCCTGATTTAAGGGGGAGGCTCTCTGGGGACCCTGATGTAAGGGGGCTCTCTGGGGACCCTGATGTATTGAGGGGGGCTCTCTGGGGACCCTGATGTAAGTGGGGGGCTCTCTGGGGATATATACACACACGTATATTACTGTATATACATGTGTATGCCCACCCAAACGTATGACTTTCTTTACTAGGCTGCTATGGGCTCTAGCCCCAGATCTTTTGTTGACCTAGCAACGCCCCTGCTTATCAATAACAAAACTTTTTTTTTAACTAGTTAGTTATTTACTATAAGAAATGTACATTCAATTTAGAAGCTTATTATTTTATATATATTCCAGATGATAATTCTCTTGTCAAACTGTCAAAGGATGGAAATTCTTCCAATGGTTACATCAACGCTAGCTATATTCCTGTAAGTAATGATGATGATCAGTGCCCTGATTACATACATACCTAGCTGTCCAATGCGAGGAGATGCCACTGATCGGCTCTCCTCACACTCTGTCAGTTTGAGGCGAGGAGCGCCGATTACCGGCATCTCCGTGTTTACATGTGACCGGCTGTGATTGCATGGTTAAAGAGCTGCAACCGCGCGAGAGCGGTAGTTCTGGGAGGCCGTCATATGACGTAAACCAAGAACGAGAGCCACACCGCACAGCCGTCATTTGACGGTGGGCGGGCGGCAAGTGGTTAAACACCTCCATGCTCACAGAACTCTCACCTTGATAAATATTCAAATACGCCTTATAATCAAAACTCGATAGGTGGGTGTGGTGATCCTATGGGTTATGTCACATCACGTGACTTTGTCGTTTTCCCCTGATGAAGTCGTGTGATGTGACGTAACGCGTAGGGCATCGCGGACCGGAAATGATGTCACAGATCGACAGAGTTGTTTTAATTACAAAAACTGTTGCCATTTTAATATGGTAGTGGAAGCACACCATATAGTTTCACATTATCACATATGGATTCATTCATAATAAGGAAGTGGACTATTTATATCTATCACGATTGAAGATTGATTCCTCACCATAAATAAATAAATATATATATATATATATATATATTTGTGTATATACAGTGGGGACAGAAAGTATTCAGACCCCCTTCAATTTTTCACTCTTTGTTATATTGCAGCCATTTGATAAAATCATTTAAGTTCATTTTTTTTCCTCATTGATGTACACACAGCACCCCATATTGGCAGAAAATCACAGAATTGTTGACATTTTTGCAGATTTATTAAAAAAGAAAAACTGAAATATCACATGGTCCTAAGTATTCAGACCCTTTGCCCTTTTGATCTAATACAGCCATGAGTCTTTTTGGGAAAGATGCAACAAGTTTTTCACACCTGGATTTGGGGATCCTCTGCCATTCCTCCTTGCAGATCCTCTCCAGTTCTGTCAGGTTGGATGGTAAACGTTGGTGGACAGCCATTTTTAGGTCTCTCCAGAGATGCTCAATTGGGTTTAAGTCAGGGCTCTGGCTGGGCTATTCAAGAACAGTCACGGAGTTGTTGTGAAGCCACTCCTTCATTATTTTAGCTTAGGGTCATTGCCTTGCTTAGGGTCATTGTCTTGTTGGAAAGTAAACCTTCGTCCCAGTCTGAGGTCCTGAGCACTCTGGAGAAGGTTTTCGCCCAGGATATCCCTGTACTTGGTCGCATTCATCTTTCCCTCGATTGCAACCAGTCGTCCTGTCCCTGCAGCTGAAAAACACCCCCACAGCATGATGCTGCTACCACCATGCTTCACTGTTGGGACTGTATTGGACAGGTGATGAGCAGTGCCTGGTTTTCTCCACACATACCGCTTAGAATTAAGGCCAAAAAATTCTATCTTGGTCTCATCAGACCAGAGAATCTTATTTCTCACCATCTTGGAGTCCTTGGTGTGTTTTAGCAAACTCCATGTGTCTTGCACTGAGGAGAGGCTTCCGTCGGGCCACTCTGCCATAAAGCCCCGACTGGTGGAGGGCTGCAGTGATGGTTGACTTTCTACAACTTTCTCCCATCTCCCGACTGCATCTCTGGAGCTCAGCCACAGTGATCTTTGGGTTCTTCTTTACCTCTCTCAGCAAGGCTCTTCTCCCCCGATAGCTCAGGAAGGGTTCTGGTCGTCCCAAACGTCTTCCATTTAAGAATTATGGAGGCCACTGTGCTCTTAGGAACCTTAAAGAGGAGTTCCCATTAAAAAAAAAAAAATTAAAAGTCAGCAGCTACAAATACTGCAGCTGCTGACTTTTAATAATCGGACACTTACCTGTCCCACGGTCCAGCGATGCGAGGGATAGAAGCCCTGCTCGTCTCCCCCTCTGTTTGGTGGCGTCGGCATTGCAACTGTGGGTTTCAGGCTGTGGCTTCACAGTTGGGCACCCACTGCGCATGCGCGAGCGGCGCCGCGTGCCATGATTGGCCGCTCAGTCATCTGGGACACATTACATACAAGGGAGCAGAGCTTAGCCCTTCCTGCGCCGAGGGGAAGTGATGTCACCAGCCCAGGCACTGAAAGAGGCAGACTATGTGGGACCCCCTAGCAACAGGCATTTAGAGGTGAGTTAAAAAAAAATTCCAAATTTTTTTTTTAGTTTTTTTTTTTAGGCACATTCATGCATTTTTTTTTTGGGTGGAACACCACTTTAAGTGCAGCAGAAATTTTTATATAACCTTGGCCAGATCTGTGCCTTGCCACAATTCTGTCTCTGAGTTCTTCAGGCAGTTCCTTTGACCTCATGATTCTCATTTGCTCTGACATGCACTGTGAGCTGTAAGGTCTTATATAGACAGGTGTGTGGCTTTCCTAATCAAGTCCAATCAGTATAATCAAAAACAGCTGGACTCAAATCAAGATGTAGAACCATCTCAAGGATGATCAGAAGAAATGGACAGCACCTGAGTTAAATATATGAGTGTCACAGCAAAGGGTCTAAATACTTAGGACCATGTGATATTTCAGTTTTTCTTTTTTAATAAATCTGCAAAAATGTCAATAATTCTGTGTTTTTCTGTCAATATGGGGTGCTGTGTGTACATTAATGAGGAAAAAAATGAACTTAAATGATTTTAGCAAATGGCTGCAATATAACAAAGAGTAAAAAATTTAAGGGGGTCTGAATACTTTCCGTCCCCACTGTATATGTATATATATATCGGCAGACAGCTCGTCGTTTGAATAATTCCATCCAATTTTCATATCGTGTGTACAGGCCTTTAATCTGTAGGGTTCAATATTGAGTTGGCCCACCCTTTGCAGCTATAACAGCTTCAACACTTCTGGGAAGTCTGTCCACAAGGTTTAGTAGTGTATTTATGGGAATGGTGACCATTCTTCCAGAAGCGCATTTGTGAGGTCAGGCACTGATGTTGGACGAGAAGGCCTGGCTCGCAGTCTCCCCTCTAATTCATCCCAAAGGTGTTTGATCGGGTTGAGGTCAGGACTCTGTGCAGGCCAGTTAAGTTCCTCCACCCCAAACTCGCTCATCCATGTCTTTATGGACCTTGCTTTGTGCACTGCTCCAAATCATTTGGTGGAGGGAGGATTATGGTGTGGGGGTTGTTTTTCAGGGGTTGGGCTTGGCCCCTTAGTTCCAGTGAAGGGAACTCTTAATACCAAGACATTTGGACAATTTCATGCTCCCAACTTTGTGGGAACAGTTTGGGGATGGCCCCTTCCTGTTCCAACATGACTGCACACCAGTGCAAGGTCCATAAAGACATGGATGAGCGAGTTTGGGGTGGAGGAACTTGACTGGCCTGCACAGAGTTCTGACCTCAACCCGATAGAACACCTTTGGGATAAATTAGAGCGGAGACTGCGAGTCAAGTCTTCTCATCCAACATCAGTGCCTGACCTCACAAATGCGCTTCTAGAAGAATGGTCAAACATTCCCATAGACACACTCCTAAACCTTGCAGACAGCCTTCCCAGAAGGGTTGAAGCTGTTATAGCTGCAAAGGGTGGGCCAACTCAATATTGAACCCTACGGACTAAGACTGGGATGCCATTAAAGTTCATGTGCGTGTAAAGGCAGGTGTCCCAATACTTTTGACACCATAGTGTATATTCTTTGGCTGTGGGCTATATCATTTTTATTCACTATATTTATTTTTATTTTCTTAATTTAAATAGACGTGTTTAGATATGTTTGATCACTTTTGATTACCATCATTGTAAAGGAATTTTGACACTTTATAGGCTGCACAACCATTTACAATCCCCCGGGGTTCTTGTGCTGCTTCTCTCCCTCGCATTCTGAACTCTGCTGTACAGGGACTGCAAGTCATAGTTGGGTACTTACACTGCTTGAATGTAGTAAAACACATTTACTGATGCCCTAATGGATACAAAGATGCATTCATTTGTGTTTTTTTATAACTTCCTAGAGGTTCACGTTTAGATATTAATGTGATAAAAAAAAAGTATGACGTTCAGAGGTGCCTGTGCTTTACCACAAATACTGTATATGTTGCCAGCTGAGTTATATTTATATTCTATTGTTCTGTTTCAGGGACAGAAATTTAAGAAGGAGTTCATTGCTGCGCAGAGTCCTTTACACGAAACAGTCAACGACTTCTGGCAAATGATTTGGGAGCAGCACGTAACCACCATCGTCATGTTCTCTAGCTGTGATGAAGATGCACCGGTACTGTATTCAAGTTAAATCCAGTTTTACTCAAGAGTTCTTTTACTAAAGAATTTTGGAAGGAGTAAAGTCCACTCACTGGGATGTAGAATTACTGTATGGGATGTCCCTTACTTCAGGTCTGACCCATTTTTAAAAACCTCCTTTTAGAAGCAGTAAAATTCTGAATTGTCCACCAGTATGCCTTAGGAAACACCAAATATGTGTGTTTTCACGTATCTTTTTACATTTCAATCAATGGTTAAACATCTATGACTAAGCTCTGGTGGGCAAGGCGAAACGCGTCAGTGGGCGAGGTCAGTGGAGCAGCGTTTGCTGAGCCCCTCATTCACACCTAACATGGATTGGGTTGGTTGAGCGGCGTCTTACGCCTTTCTTAGGTGCAGACATACTACTTGCGGACCGCCCGCCGTCTTTGTACGTTGGTACTTTTGCGTTGAATACCCTTTGTTATGACAGCAGCTAGCTGCCATAACCCCGGTATCCTCTTCAACGGCGGAAGGTCCTCTTTCAGATAAAAGTGGTCTCTACGGCGGGATCTGCCTCGAGATCACTTTTATCGGGGCGGGAGAGGCCATCATCATGTTCTCTAGCTGTGAAGAAGATGCACCGGTACTGTATTCAAGTTAAATCCAGTTTTACTCAAGAGTTCTTTTATTAAAGAATTTTGGAAGGAGTAAAGTCTACTCACAGGGATGTAGAATTACTGTATAAGGGTATGGGATGTCCCTTACTTCAGGTCTGACCCATTTTTTTAAAAACCTCCTTTTAGAAGCAGTAAAATTCTGAATTGTCCACCAGTATGCCTTATGAAACACCAAACATTCGTGTTTTCATGTGTCTTTTTACATTTCAATCAGTGGTTAAACCTCTATGACTAAGCCCTGGTGGGCAAGACGAAACGCGTCAGTGGGCGAGGTCAGTGGAGCAGCGCTTGCTGAGGCCCTCATTCACACCTAACATGGATCGGGTTGGTTGAGCGGCGTCTTACGCCTTTCTTAGGTGCAGACATACTACTTACTACATACTACAACCGCCCGCTGTCATTGTACGTCGGAACTTTTGCATTGAATACCCTTTGTTATGACAGCAGCTAGCTGCCATAACCCCGGTATCCTCTTCAACGGCGAATGGTCCTCTTTCAGATAAAAGTGGTCTCCATGGCGGGATCTGTCGCGAGATCACTTTTATCGGGGCGGGAGAGGCCCCCCCCCAATCCCGCCGCGCTACAGACGTCTCCGCCGTTTACTGGAGCCGTTGGACGCAGCGGAGACTATCGCGTCCTTTCCTCTGTGAGGCTGTATAAATATAAAAAGACATTATATAATAATGTAGATATTTCAATATGCTTGGTGAATTCACTTTTGTTCTCTATTTTAGGCATCTAGTGAAGTGTATTGGCCTTTGACAGAATCCAAACTATTTGGCAACGTGCTGGTAACTCATGTTGAAGGAAAGCCCTCCGTAGACTGTATTTTCAGAAAATTTGAGCTGACGCATGTGAGTGGATGACCCCTGTTATGTGGCTGCTGTTGAAAGGGAAATTGTTATTTTATGCTTTTTAGTTTTTACAACAATACATGTTTTTTAGGATGACCTGTACACATCAGATAACCATGTAGTCATAGGCGTGTATGCAGGGGTGTGCCAGGTGTGCCTGGGCACACCCTAATCACTATGTGCAATGCCGATTTTCCCCTACTGCACGAGCTCCCCCCCCCCGTTGACTCCCCTGCACCGCAGTGCTACTGGCTTCCCTCCTCTCCTCTCCCCTGGCTGCTGGAGGGCATGTTTCAGGATGGACAGTGGGGGAAGGTGCCAGAAAATATGTAATTTCCCGGCACCTTCCTTTTCTAAATGAACACAGTGAACACACTCACTCACTGTGTTCATTCATAACTGAAGTATAGTATAATAACAGTGTTTATTATGCTTCAGTTTGTGAATGAATAGGAAGCCACTCAGCACAGAGCACTTCCCATTCATTCACTGTCCAGAGCAGCTGAGGCTGCAGAGAAAGGCATGTGTGCCGGGCCGGGACAAGGGGTGGGCAGAAGGGGCAGCTGCCCCGGGAGCAGCGTGTATTGTAGGGATGGGGCACCGCAAGTTCCTGCTACTAAAAGGCTGACAGGAGTAGTGACAGTGACATCACTACTTCTGTCAGCCCAGCGCTGGAAGCAGCAAAGAGAGGGCCGGGAGGAGGTGTGGGCTGTGCTTTCTCTCCTTGTTCTCCTCCTTAATTTTTTTTTTTTTTTAATGGGAACTCCACTTTAAGGCATATCCAAAAAAATTTTTATATATTGCAGCTTACCAGTCCTGGTCTTATTAATGACCTTCATTATTACAAGTCCTGGTGGCAGCATTAGTTTTCATTTTCAGCAAGTACAAAAAAATACCTATTGATCCTGCCAAAAAAATGCAGCATCATTTCACTTCCAAGTTTTCCAAGCTCTGCATGGAAACCTATCAGCTTCCAGATTTTTTTTTTTTTTTTTTTTGGCAAAGCTTAATTGAACAAGCTGAAGTTAGAAACTTATTGGCTACCATGTACAGCTGCACCAGAATTTGCACTCTCCAGTTTTAGTAAATAAACCCTATTGCATCACATACAAGACACATTATATAATACATGGTATTACATGGATACATTAAATAATACACAGTATTACATACAGGATACAAGATAGAATACACAGTATTACTTACCGGATACATTATATCAGGGTCTCTAAACTATGGCCCTCCAGTTGTTCAGGAACTACAATTCCCATCAAGCTTAGGCTGTCTGTGAATGTCAGAGTTTTACAATGCCTCATGGGAAGTATGGTTCTGCAACAGCTGGAGGGCCATCGTTTGAAGATCCCTGCATAATATGCGGTATTACATACACGATACATTATATAATACATTGTATTACATACAAGATACATTATATAATACACGGTATTACATACAAGATACATTATATAATACACGGTATTAAATACAAGATACATTATATAATACATTGTATTACATACAAGATACATTATATAATACACAGTATTACATACAAGATACATTATATAATACATTGTATTATATACAAGATACATTTTATAATACACGGTATTACATACAAGATACATTATATAATACATTGTATTACATACAAGATACATTATATAATACACGGTATTAAATACAAGATACATTATATAATGCACGGTATTACATACAAGATACATTATATAATACACGGTATTAAATACAAGATACATTATATAATACACGGTATTAAATACAAGATACATTATATAATACACGGTATTAAATACAAGATACATTATATAATACACGGTATTAAATACAAGATACATTATATAATACATGGTAATAAATACAAGATACATTATATAATACATTGTATTACATACAAGATATATTATCTGCTTGCTGACCGTATCACTTACATGTACTGCAGCAGGGCAGCTCTGCTGTGCCAGATCACGTACTAGGTATGTGATCCAGCAAGTCCAGGCAGGGGGCGACCTGGCTGTGCCATGATTATACACAGCAGATCCCGATCAGCGGGTGCTGACCAATGGATGACCGCCAGCACCCGCCGATCGTCGGGAAGACACAGAGGACAGGGCCATGTCAGTGTAAACAAGGCAGAGCTCTGTACCGTCAGCGGGGAATTATGGCATTTCTTTCACAATGCAGGGAGTAAAAATCCATAACTTCCTTGAGTGAAAGCAGCACACATAGTACAGCCAAGGCCAAAAGTTTAGAGAACGACACAAATATGAATTATCACAAAGTCTGCTGCCTCCATTTTTATGATGGCAATTTGCATATACTCCAGAATGTTATGAAGATTGATCAGATGAATTGCAATTATTGCAAAATCCCTCTTTCGCATGAAAATGAACTTAATCCCATAAAAAAAACAAAAAAAAAACATTTCCACTGCATTTGTGAAGAAGGCTTTCAGGCGCCCAAGAAAGTCCAGCAAGTGCCAGGACCGTCTCCTACACAGGATTCAGCTACGGGATCGGGGGCACCACCAGTCCTGAGAGCTTGCTCAGGAATGGCAGCAGGCAGGTGTGAGTCCATCTGTACGCACAGTGAGGAGAAGACTTTTGGAGGATGGCCTGGTGTCAGGAAGGGCAGTAAAGAAGGCATTTCTCTCCAGGAAAAACATCAGGGACAGACTGATATTCTGCAAAAGGTACAGGGATTGGACTGCTGAGGACTGGGGGAAAGTCATCTTCTCTGATGTATCCCCTTTCCGATTGTTTGATGAACCTTGTCCTCAGAAGAAAAGGTGAGCGTTACCATCAGTCCTGTGTCATGCCAACAGTAAAGCCTCCTGAGATCATTCATGTGTGGGGTTGCTTCTCAGCCAAGGGAGTGGCTCACAATTCTGCCTAAGAACGCATCCATGAATAAAGAATGAAACAAAAACATCCTCCGAGAGCAACTTCTCCAAACTATCCAAGAACAGTTTGGTGAGGAACAATGCCTTTTCCAGCATGGTGGAGCACCTTGCCATAAAGCAAAAGTGATAACTAGGTGGCTTGGGGAACAAAAGATCGAAATTTTGGGTCCATGGCCAGGAAACTCCCCAGACCTTAATCCCATTGCTAATTTGTGGCCAATCCTCAAGAGAAAAAAAACCCACAAATTCTGACAAACTCCAAGCATTACTTATGCAAGAATGAGCTGCCATCAGTCAGGATGTGGCCCAGAAGTTGATTGACAGCATGTCAGGGAGGATTGCAGAGGTCTTGAAAAGCAGGGTCAACACTGCAAATATTGACTCTCTTCATAAACATCATGTAATTTTAAATAAAAGTCTTTAACACTTATGAAATGCTTGTAATTATACTTCAGTATCCCATAGTAACATCTGACAAAAAGATCTAAAAACATTGAAGCAGCAGACTTTGTGAAAATTTATATTTGTGTCATTCTCAAAACTTTTGGCCATGGCTGTACAGTAAAACACTGGCTAGGCACACATTTAACCCTTTAACCATTTAATGCTATAACTTTTGCCCAAACCAATCAATATACACTTATTGGGATTTTTTTTACCAAAAATATGTAGCAGAAAACATATTGGCCTAAATTTATCAAGAAATTCGATTTTTCCTTTTTTTTATTAGATATGATTTATAGCGGAAAGTAAAAAAATATAGTTCTTTTTCTTGTCAGTCGGTTTATAACGCAAAAAATAAAAAATGCGCTGGTGATCAAATACCAATGGTGATCAAATACCATGTGACATCAAATGGGGCGGGGTCACCCATTTACGTCACTGGGTGGCCCTGCCCTTGACCATTTAACAGCTCTCAAAGCAAAAAGACGGCAGTTGGCGGGACACCTTCTATGGAGGCGGAGTTTTTCTGTTTTTTAAATTTTTTTCTTGGGACTGTCTGCGCCATGATTGATGATGGATTTACATTGCGGGACACTTTTTTTTAATAAAGGAATTGTCAAAAACTGTCTGCTGACGTTTTTACTTTTTTGACACTTTTTTGCTGAATGGGTAGGGGTACAATGTATCCCCTACCTATTCAAGTTAAAGGGGGCTTCCAGATTCCGATAAGCCGACCACCCACAGACCCCCACAACCACTGGGCAAGGGTTGTGGGGAAGAGGCCATTGTCCCCATCAACATGGGGGCAAGGTGCTTTGGGGGGGACCCCAAAGCACCCTCCCCATGTTAAGGGCATGTGGCCTGGTACGGTTCAGGAGGGGGAGCGCTCTCTCGTCGCCCCCCCCCCCTTTTCCTTCTGCCTGCCACATGGCATGCTCGGATAAGGGTCTGGTATGGATTTTGGGGGGACTCCCACGCCATTTTCTTTTTAAATTTTGGCACGGGGTTTCCCTAAAATCCATACCAGACCTGAAGGGCCTGGTATAGACTTTGGGGGGACCCCTACGCCATTTGTTTTTAGAAATTTTGGCGTGGAGTTTCCCTTAATATCCATATAGACCCGAAGGGCCTGGTAATGGACTGGGGGGGAACCAACGCGTTTTTTAAAAAAAAATTTTATGTATATTGCCGGAATCCGACAATACATTATAGCTGCGAGCAATTTTAAATTACTTTTTTTCCTTTAGAAATGTCATTTTGCTGTACTACTGTAATAAACATGAGAAAGAGGCGCTACTTTACGGGCAGACTAAGGGGACATATTTAAAGGAATATCCGGGTTCTCTCCCTACCTATCACAGCGCTCCTTCAGTGTTACCTACAACTCTGTCTCCTCCTCTCCATTGCCCCTTTCTGTGGGGGTCCCCCAAGGCTCTGTTCTTGGACCCCTTCTCTTCTCTATCTACACCTCCTCCCTTGGTCACTTGATAACCGCCCACAGCTTCCAATACCACTTATACGCTGATGGCACCCAAATCTATCTGTCTACTCCTCACCTCACTCCTTCAGTCTCCTCTCGCATTACTAACTTACTAACTGACATATCAGCATGGATGTCGCACCACTTCCTTAAACTAAATCTCTCTAAAACCGAGCTAATAATATTTCCCCCCCCCCGCCTGTGCCCCCCTCCATGACTTTTCCATCAAATACAACAATGCAACCATCAGTTCCTCCCCTCATGCCAGGGTACTCGGTGTAATCCTAGACTCTGACTTTGTCTTTTCAGCCCCAAATCCAATCGTTGTCAAACGTTTGTAGAATTCACCTCCGTAACATCTCTAAAATTCGCCCCTTTTTAACAAATGAAACCACCAAGCTCCTCATTCACTCTCTTGTTATCTCTCGCAGTGACTATTGCAACTTCCTTCTCCTTAGGCTATCCCCTCTTCAGTCTATCATGAATGCTGCTGCCAGGCTTATCCACCTTACTCACCATTCAGCGTCCGCCAACCCTCTACTCCAATCCCTACACTGGCTCCCAATCGCCCAATGAATTAAATTCAAAATACTAACCACAACATACAAAGCCATTCACAACTTCGCCCCAAGCTCCATCACCAATCTTGTCTCCAAATATCACCCAAACCATCCTCTCCGCTCTTCTCAAGGCCTCCTACTCTCAAGCACCCTTGTCTCCTCCTCCCATGCTCATCTCCAGGATTTCACCAGAGCCTCTCCCATCCTCTGGAACTCGCTACCTCAACCTGTCCGGCTATCCCCTACTCTTGCTACTTTCAGGCAATCCCTGAAAACTCATCTCTTTAGGGAAGCCTATCAGAAGCCTATCACATCTCCAACTAATCTTTTACCACTTTTATCAGCTCATTCCCCACAGTTACAACCATTTGTACCACCTGCCCCACCCTATTAGATTGTAAGCTCTTCTGAGCAGGGCCCTCTTAATCCTCCTGTATTATATTGTATTATACTGTAACTGTATTGTCTCCGTTTTTGTATTGTAAAGCGCTGCTTAAACTGTTGGCGCTATATAAATCCTATATGATAATAATAATAATAATAATAATAATAATAATAATTCATTTTTATTGTTTCACTTTAAGCATTATTAAAATCACTGCTCCTGAAAAAAGCGGACGTTTTAAAAACTTTTTTTTTGCATTGATACATGTCCCCTGGGGCAGTACCCAGGTCCCCTTTTTTATGGCAATAACTTGCATATAAGCCTTTCGATTTTCAGGTTTGTGTCCCATAGACTTTAAGAGTGTTCGCACTAATTTTTTGTCTGTTCCCATGTTCTGGCGTGAACCGAACCGGCTCATCCCTAGCGGTAGGTCATGGCTGCTCAACCCGGGGCCCTCCAGCTGTTGCGGAGCTACAAGTCCCATGAGGCATTGCAAGCTGGTGACAGTTACAAGCGTGACTCCCAAAGGCAGAGGCATGATGCGAGTTGTAGTTCCGCAACAGCTGGAGGGCCACAGGTTGAGCACCCATGTGGTAGCTCATGGTAATCGAAAATTTAAAATTATTTAAATAAATTACCCTTATCACCAAAAATTAAAGCCCAATTTGTCCTGAAAAGAAACATGGTATAATCCACCTGGATACACTAAGTATTTGGGATGATATGTACGGTTTTACTAACACACAGTGGTGGCTGGTGTTTTTTTTGGGGGGGGGCAGCAAACAACCCCCCTGGTCAGCCGGCGGCAACACCAACCCCGCCCTCGCTGTCAGTCATGTCGCCCACAAACACCCCCCCCCCGGGTGGTCGGTCATCCAGCCACGCACTTACCCCATCTAGGTCACGGGCGGGTGTATAAGGATTACAGGTGAAAATAAAGCCTAAATGCAGCTGCTATATCTAAACAATGGTAATATGCAAAATATCAGCACAAAGTGGAGTTAGACTACATGAGATTAGGATCTAATTACCTGTTAACCCAACACTGAACAGAAAATTTACAAAGAAATCTTTTTTTCTAACACAGGTTAAGAAGAAAGGCAGTTTTCAGGTGAAGCAGTTCCAGTACGACTCCTGGCCGGTGAATAGTGACTTATGTGAACAAGAGCCCCTTATAAACTTCGTGACTCACGTTGTGCAGCAAAGAGAGCAACATCCTATTAAATACCCCACCTTGGTGCACTGCAGGTACAAATATCTAAAAGACAATGTATTTTCTTTTATAAAAGTATTTTTTTCCATTCTAAAACAGCGTGTAAATATTAAAGTAGAACTACATTTTTTTGCCATGTGTCCCATTGGCGACATTTCCTGTTCCATAACCAAAACAGGAAGTGAGAGGAAATCCCTCCAAAGTAAGGGAATCTATGTTTTTTACCAATGTCCCCATTGGAGGAATTCCTCTCTATTATTGTTCAAGGGACAACCCAAAATTTGGGATTTCCCTTTTATTTTCACTTTCAGTGATAACAGTAAACATGGCAAATAAAGAGGAGAGTAGATCTCCTTAATGGGGGCACAGACAGCAAAAAAAAAAACTATTCAAAATGTAACCCCCTTCCCGTCCACTGCCTCCTAGCCCTTTAAGAGTGCAAAAGCCCCGAGGTGGGCACTCGAGTCATATGGCCGCTGTGATTGGATGTCACAACGGTCACATGATCAGAAAGCTCCCGATCACAAGTAGGCCTTATGCACACAGGGCGTTAGAAAAAATGAGCTGCAAAGCCACTACCAACGCCAGGAAAAAGTGGCTATAAAAACTTGCTTTTAGTAGCTTTTTGCATTGGCGTTAATGCACGTTTAGCCACGCTAGCTTTTAGCAGCGTTTGTCTGCCTCTATTCAAAATCAGTGGTTCCCTATGAGAGCCCATTGATTTGAATAGAAGTCGCACCACAAGTCAGATCACGATGATCCGATTTGAGGTGTGGCTTGTGCGCTGAGAATCTTGAAGGGGAACCCTCGCCAAAATGAAAAAATTGGCATGGGGTCCCGTCCGCCAAAGCCATACCAGACCCTTTGGTCTGGTACGGATTTTGAGGGGAACCCCCCACGCCAAAATCAATACCAGACCCTTATCTGAGCATGCAGCCCAGCATGCAACCCTGGCCGGTGGTTGTGGGGGTCTGCGGGTGGGTGGCTTATCGAAATCTGGAAGCCCCCTTTAAGGAGGGGGCCCACAGATCCTGGCCCCCCACCCTTTGTGAATGAGTAAGGGGTACATTGTAGCCCTATCATTCCCAAAAAAAGTGTCAAGAATAAAAACAGTACACTGGTTTTTGACAAAGTACTTTATTAAAGCAGCTCCAACGTGTTTTCTCCCTCCGGTCTTCTCCTTCCTTCGGTGATGTCTTCTCCTCTCCAATTCTTCTCCCTCCTCCGGAGATGTCTTCTCTTCTCTCTGGTCCTTCTCCCTCCTCCGCTGATGTCTTCTCTCTTTCCGCTGTCTTCTTCCACTGTCTTCTTCCTTTGGTTCTCCTGGTGCCCCTGATTTTTCTTAAAGGGGGCTTCCAGATTCCGATAAGCCACCTGCCCGCAGACCCCCACAACCACCGGCCAGGGTTGTGGGGAAGAGGCCCTTTTCCCCATCAACATGGGGACAAGGTGCTTTGGCGTGGAGGACACAGAGCCCTCCCTGCCCCAAAGCACCCATCCCTCATGTTGAGGGCGTGTGGCCTGGTATGGTCCAGGAAGGAGGGGGGGGGCGCCCAATTGTCCCCCCCCCCCCCGTTTCCTGACCTGCTGAGCTGCATGCTCTAAGTTTGGGATTAGGGTCTGGTATGGATTTTGGGGAGGACCCCACGCCATATTTTTTGGCGTGGGGGGTTCCCCTCAAAATCCATACCAGACCAAATTATTTTTTTTTAATTTTGGCGAGGGTTCTCCTTCAAGATCCCCAGCGCACAAGTCGCACCACAAGTCGGATCATCATGATCCGACTTGTGGTGCAACTTTTCAAATCAATGGGCTCTCATAAGGAACAATTGATTTTAACATGTGAAAAAAAAAACGCTTGACGAGGCTTAACGCGGCTGTATCCAGCATTAAGTCGCATTTAGCAGCTTTTAGCAGCATCAGACGTTTTTACAGCTGTAATGCCGATCCTCAAAACACGCTGGCCCTGGGGTTTTTTTGCAGCTTGAAAATGCCAATGCCACTTACAGCTCCTAAAGGCTTGTATGTGCTTGAGGCCATAGAATAACATGGAGAGCCATTTTTCAGCTGCAAAAAAAAAAAAAACGTCTGACGCTGCTAAAAGCTGTAAAAAACGCCCTGTGTGCATGAGGCCGTATGCATCGGGAGCATACTGATCCCCCGGTGGCTACAGCGCTGCGGACACGCAGGGAATGCGCTCTCAGCATGGTAAGTTGTAAACACAGGGCCACGTATATGGTTACAGCCGGCGCCAAAGGGCTAAAAAAAAGTTGTGCATTTAGCTATACTTGAACTATTATAGATACCGGTAAGTAATATTTCCCATTTGTAGAAGATGAGCTCTAAACAAGAACAGCACATTTCTGGAAGCGTAGATAACAGCTGTGCTTAGGGTTGCCACCTTTTCTTCAAGTTAAACCCGAACACTTTAGCGGTGCACAGCAAATTTTTTAATAGCATAAACTATACATATATTTTAAAGTTTTCAAAGAGAGGGGAGAAATTGGGAGGGGATTATCATGGTGCTTGCAAATAATAATAGAAACCGTATATATAAAAAGTTATAGTTTAATAAAGACAAGATTAAAAAACAAACAAAGCAGTTTGTTGAGTAGTGTTTAACATTTCATTGGGGGTTATTTACGAAAGGAAAATCCACTTTGCACTGAAAGTGCACTTGGGATTGCAGTCACTGTAGATCCGAGGGGGATATGCAAGGAAAATACAAACAGCATTTTAGCTTGCACATAATTGGATGATAAAATCAGCAGAGCTTCCACTCATTTCAGATCTACCCCTTAGATTTAGAGCGACTGCACTTTCAAGTGCACTTGCAGTGCAAAGTGGATTTACCTTTCGTAAATAACCCCCATTGTGATGGTGGTCACATGATGAAAGTTCATGTTGAACAGGGATCTCGTATTCGTATATTAACCCGACATGTTTCACCTTATGGCTTCATCAGGGGATATACGAATCAACCAATGACTACGTGAGACTGTACAAAAAATAGAAAATATAACATACCATATATACTCGAGTATAAGTCAAATTTTTCAGCACATTTTTTTGTGCTGAAAGTGCCCCCTCGACTTATGTTCGAGTCAAGCACTTTTCTGCAGCAAAAAATTTCATTTTCCGAACCGACTTTGGGACCCCGTATCACAGGGCCACTTGGTGCTAGGAACCCCAAATTTGGTGTGCAAACCCAGTGGAACTGGTACCACAACATATCCAAAAGCTGGGGTTCCTAGCACCAAGTGGCCCTGAGATACGGGGCCCCAAAAACGGTTCGGAAAATGTCATTCTCTGCTGCAGAAAAGTGCTTGACATTTTCTGAACTGAATTTTGGGGCCCTGTATCTCGGGGCCACTTGGTGCTAGAAACACCAACTTTGAAAATTTTATGGTGCTAGTTCCACTGTGTTTGCACACCAATTTTGGGGGTTCTTAGCACTAAGTGGCCCCAAGATACAGGGCCCCAAATTCAGGCAACTGTGTCCATCTGCAGCAATGTCATTTCGGACCCTTTGGGTTCAGAGACCCCAAATTTTCAGTGCAGCTAGGGGGCATCTAGGAACCCTTAACTACCGAGTTTGAAGTTCAGGGGACTTATGGCTGCAAATGGGCACAGTGATGCTGCAAATGGGCATTGTTGACCCTCTTTTCCACTTACAGTAGCTGTGCATTTCTCACCCTCGTCTTATACACGGGTCAATACGTTTTTCCCATTTTTTTTGTGGTAAATTAGGGCCACGACTTATACTCGGAACGACTTGTACTCGAGTATATACGGTAAGCAAAATATATCAAATATAGACATACATCAATGCGTATAACAAACAAATTTACATAATTTGCCAATGTCCACCCAAAAAGGAGCTTACCGCCTCAAAATTACCAGAAAGGGCCACCGCCTAGAAAGGGACCACCATGAGGGGGAGGCACTATGCTTCCACAACAAAAAATATACATATGTTTTGCGATTAATTGATTTACATCATAGTCCACAGAGTTCCCCTTTTACCTCTGAATCCGCAGAGTTCCCCTTTTACATCTGAATCCGTCGAGTTCCCTTACACTGTAAGACTCTGATGTAAGGGAGAACTCTGGGGACTCTGACATAAGGGATGCTCTGTGAGCCCTGATTTAGGGGGGAACACTGAGAACTCTGATGTATGGAGAGGACTCTGATGTGATGAGAACACTGTGGCCTCTGGTGTAAAGTGAAACTCTGATGTAAGGGGTGCTCTGAAAACCCTTATTTACCTTAGTGTACTTACTCAGAGGAAGGAAAGAGAAGGGAGAGATTCAAGTCACAGACAGGGATGGATGGTGAGCGTCACTCGCCCCCTGGCAGTCAGCACCTCTCATCCAGATGTATCTGCGGCTGGACTTCAAATTTCCAGCCCCCACTTCCCTTTTCTGAGGCACAGCGCTAGGGATTGGAGTGAGAGCAGACACAGAGGGGTGGGAGAAAGAGGAGAAGATCGAGCCCTTTCTCCTCTCCCGTCAGTGTGGGGGGCATTGTTAGTATTGTTAGTGCTGGCTTTGGGCAGTGTGAAAAAGTGTAACAGACACTCTCGGCTTAGACAACTGCAGACAGTAACCCTGCTGGGAAGCCATAGTCTGGTCTGAATAATGTGTCCGGGTTTCAGGTGGTCTGAAACCCGGACACAGGATTCAAAACCCGAACTGTCCGGGTGAATCCTGGACAGGTGGCAACCCTAGCTGTGCTGTGAATTAGACCAGAATAGCAGGGAGATTAGATTACAGATTCAGGCTACAAAGCAGCATGCCGGTAGTTATGAGTCTAGCAAACAATGGGGTTCGGAGACACCCTAAAAAAAATGTTTGATCAGCTGCTATTCAGCCCGATATCACTGATCCTCTGCCTACTGTCCAATTTGACTCCATTGATCCTCTGGCTGCTATCCAACTTGACATCGCTGATCCTCTGTTTGCCGCCCAGCCTGCCTTCACTGACCCTGTGCCTGCTGCCCAACCTGCCTCTGTTGGTTCTGTGCCCACTGCCATACCTCCAAACAAAAAAAAAAGATTGGTTAAACCCACAAGTGTTTTTTTTTACCACTACTATTCCTTTATATTGGCTTTTGGAATTTACAAATGCAGCAATTTAGAAATCAGATGAAAGGTTTAGCGCTGGAAAACACTTTTTGATAGATAAAAAGTGCCTTTTATATACATCTATATAGATCAGACCAAAATGAGGGACAAATGAGGAGGAATGAGGGACAGAAGAGGGACATTGCTCCGAATCGGGACAGTTGGGAGCTATGCCCACTTCCCAGCTTGCCTTTGTTGATCCTGTGCCCACTGCCCAGCTTGCCTTTGTTGATCCTGTGCCCACTGCCCAGCTTGCCTTTGTTGATACTGTGCCCACTGCCCAGCTTGCCTTTGATGATTCTGTGCCCGCTGCTCAGATTACCTCCGATGATCCTATGCCCACTGCCCAGCTTACCTTTGTTGATCCTGTGCCTGCTGCCCAGCCTGCATCCTATGGTCCTGTGCCTACTGCCAAGCTTACCTTTTTTGATTCTGTGCCTACTGCCCAACTTACCTTTGTTGATCCTGTGCCCACTGCCCAGCCTGCCTCAGATGGTCCTGTGCCCACTGCCCAGCTTGCCTTTGTTGATCCTGTGCCCACTGCCCAGCTTACCTTTGTTGATCCTGTGCCTGCTGCCCAGCCTGCCTCCTATAGTTCTGTGCATACTGCCCAGCTTACCTTTGTTGATCCTGTGCCCACTGCCCAGCTTACCTTTGTTGATCCTGTGCCTGCTGCCCAGCCTGTCTCCTATGGTCCTATGCCTACTGCTCAGCTTACCTTTGTTGATCCTGTGCCCACTGCCCAGCCTGCCTCAGATGCTCCAGTGCCCACTGCCCAGCTTGCCTTTGTTGATCCTGTGCCCATTGCCCAGCTTGCCTTTGTTTGTCCTGTGCACACTGCCCAGCTTGCCTTTGTTGATCCTGTGCCCACTACCCAGCTTGCCTTTGTTGAGGCTGCGCCCACTGCCCAGCTTACCTTTGTTGATCGTGTGCCCAATTCCCAGCTTGCCTTTGTTGAGGCTGCGCCCACTGCCCAGCTTACCTTTGTTGATCCTGTGCCCACTTCCCAGCTTGCCTTTGTTGAGGCTGCGCCCACTGCCCAGCTTACCTTTGTTGATCCTCTGCCTGCTGCCCAGCCTGCGTCAAGTTTAGGAGCTGTAATGTACATAAACTAAATGTTTTGGTGCTTAAAAATTTAAAAATCGATTTTTGATTTGATTTTTTTGAACCTTTTTTTTGGGTTGTGCAGCCCCGGGTACTCTTACACATGTGTTTCTCGTTTTTTCTGTAGTGTACATAAAGCCTTAAGGGGATTAGAATGCCGGGAGGCGGGGTTTATGATAATGTGACCGCCGTGATTAGCTATCATAGTGGTCATATGATCGGAAAGCTCAATGAGCTTTCCATCAACCACCAGTAACTGTGCCGGGAGCATGCAGGGCGCGCGCTCTCAGTTTAGCTGTATTTGAAAAACGCAAATATGTTGCTGCTCAGCGTCAAGGTCCACCCACCAAGAGGCCGCATATTTGTGTGCAGCCAGCGGCAGGAGTTCAAAATAAAAATATGGAGGGGCCTTATTGCAGTCCCCGACACTACCAAGAGCCGCACATAACATTAGGAGAATATTCAGTTTTAAGAGGCAGCAAGCATACAACAGGATATAGTCAGAGACTGCAGACATGATACAATAGATGGTCAGAGACTGCAGACATGATACGAGAGATGGTCAGAGACTGCAGACATGATACAAGAGATGGTCACAAACTGCTGACATGATATAAGAGATGTCAGAGATTGTTGACATGATGACACGAGAGATGGTCAGAGACTGCAGACATGATACAAGAGATGGTCAGAGACTGTAGACATGATACAAGAGATGGTCAGAGACTGTAGATATGATACAAGAGATGGTCAGAGACTGTACATATGATACAAGAGATGGTCAGGGACTGTAGATATGATAAAAGAGATGGTCAGAGACTGCAGACATGATACAAGAGATGGTCACAGGCTGTAGATATGATACAAGAGATGGTCAGAGATTGCAGACATGATACAAGAGATGGTCACAAACTGCTGACATGATATAAGAGTTGTCAGAGATTGTTGACATGATGACACGAGAGATGGTCAGAGACTACAGACATGATACAAGAGATGGTCAGAGACTGCAGACATGATACAAGAGTTGGTCAGAGACTGCAGACATGATACAAGAGATGGTCGCAAACTGCTGACATTTTATAAGAGATGTCAGATTGTTGACATGATGACACGAGAGATGGTCAGAGACTGCAGACATGATACTAGAGATGGTCAGAGACTGCAGACATGATACAAGAGATGGTCAGGGACTGCAGACATGATACAAGAGATGGTCAGAGACTGTAGATATGATACAAGAGATGGTCAGAGACTGCAGACATGATACAAGAGATGGTCAGGGACTGCAGACATGATACAAGAGATGGTCAGAGACTGTAGATATGATACAAGAGATGGTCAGAGACTGCAGACATGATACAAGAGATGGTCAGAGACTGCAGACATGATACAAGAGATGGTCACAAACTGCCGACATGATATAAAAGATGTCAAATATTGTTGACATGATGACACAAGAGATGGTCAGAGACTGCAGACATGATACAAGAGATGGTCACAAACTGCCGACATTATATAAGAGATGTCATAGATTGTTGACATGATGACACGAGAGATGGTCAGAGACTGCAGACATGATACTAGAGATGGTCAGAGACTGCAGACATGATACAAGAGATGGTCAGGGACTGCAGACATGATACAAGAGATGGTCAGAGACTGTAGATATGATACAAGAGATGGTCAGAGACTGCAGACATGATACAAGAGATGGTCAGGGACTGCAGACATGATACAAGAGATGGTCAGAGACTGTAGATATGATACAAGAGATGGTCAGAGACTGCAGACATGATACAAGAGATGGTCAGAGACTGCAGACATGATACAAGAGATGGTCACAAACTGCCGACATGATATAAAAGATGTCAAAGATTGTTGACATGATGACACAAGAGATGGTCAGAGACTGCAGACATGATACAAGAGATGGTCACAAACTGCCGACATTATATAAGAGATGTCAGAGATTGTTGACATGATGACACGAGAGATGGTCAGAGACTGCAGACATGATACTAGAGATGGTCAGAGACTGCAGACATGATACAAGAGATGGTCAGGGACTGCAGACATGATACAAGAGATGGTCAGAGACTGTAGATATGATACAAGAGATGGTCAGAGACTGCAGACATGATACAAGAGATGGTCAGGGACTGCAGACATGATACAAGAGATGGTCAGAGACTGTAGATATGATACAAGAGATGGTCAGAGACTGCAGACATGATACAAGAGATGGTCAGAGACTGCAGACATGATACAAAAGATGGTCACAAACTGCCGACATGATATAAGAGATGTCAAAGATTGTTGACATGATGACACAAGAGATGGTCAGAGACTGCAGACATGATACAAGAGATGGTCAGAGACTGCAGACATGATACAAGAGATGGTCAGAGACTGCAGACATGATACAAGAGATGGTCAGAGACTGTAGATATGATACAAGAGATGGTCAGAGACTGCAGACATGATACAAGAGATGGTCAGAGACTGCAGACATGATACAAGAGATGGTCACAAACTGCCGACATGATATAAGAGATGTCAGAGATTGTTGACATGATGACACAAGAGAGGGTCAGAGACTGCAGACATGATACAAGAGATGGTCAGAGACTGCAGACATGATACAAGAGATGGTCAGAGACTGCAGACATGATACAAGAGATGGTCAGGGACTGCAGACATGACACAAGAGATGGTCAGAGACTGTAGATATGACACAAGAGATGGTCAGAGACTGCAGACATGAAACAAGAGATGGTCAGAGACTGCAGACATGATATAAGAGATGGTCAGAGACTGTAGATATGATATAAGAGATGGTCAGAGACTAGATATGATACAAGAGATGGTATGAGACTGCAAACATGGCACAAGAGATGGTTAGAAACTGTGGGCACCATACAATAGAAGGTTAGAGACTGTCAGACTGTGAACATGCTGTAGGAATTGTTGGAGACTAGGAGACATGCTTAAAGAGACATATTTGTATATTTGTATAGATCACTGCTATAACAGGGCCATAGGGAAACACAAATTAGTGTCTGCAGGGGCCACAAGGGCCACACAAAAAGTGAAAAAGAGTCGCATGCACTTCCTGGTCCACAAATTGGGAACCAGGGTTTTTATAGTGACTTTATGGCCAAACCATTCATTTCAACAACAATCTTCCCGAAATATAACATGGTCATTTAATGTGTCTTTGTATATTTACCTTTTTAAGCCCCCCATGTATGGACATCCAAAAGCCCTGAAACTGCTGCTGGTTGTCGCCATTTTCAGCAGCCCCAACAGACCCAGAGCTGTCACTCAAGTCACACTCTACAGCATTTTCCTTTACTCCATCCCCTGGCAGCTACGTAAAAAGGTTATGTAGGGAGGTAATGGGAGGGGCAGAGGAGCTGGGCCAGCACATGCAGTGCAATATGACATGGAAGGAGGGAGGGAGCTGTGCTGGAGAATTGACTGTCTTGGAGAATCTAATTTTCTAGCTTGTGTGAAGCCACATTACAAGTGAATAGAAAATCATTTATGGAAAAGGAAAAACACTGTAAGAGAGTATTTAAGCGACTTGATTTTTCTGTGCTTTTACCTGCAGTTTTTAAGGTTGGTGACAGGTTCTCTTTGAATCTGTTTTAAGGGCGTTCACTATCCATTTTTACAATTGAATTTCTTTTCATAGAACTGGAGGCAGCCGATGTGGAATTTTCATCGCTCTCAGTCGCATTGTTACTCAGTTAAAGATGAATAATTCTGTAGATGTGTACAGTATAGTTAATGACTTATTGCTGAATCGGCCGTCAATGATACAGACTAAGGTAAGTGGTGTTTTTTGCATATTGTCCATCTCTCAATATTATACTTCCTAAAAGAAGGCTTTTGGTGAAGTTTGCAGTGTGTGGTGCATGTGGAGGACTATTAAACCAGCTTTGTGCTGAATTTCTTTGGTAGCAGCAGGTCCGGTTGAGATTCCTTCCCATCATAGGCAAAGTGGGTCAAACGCAACCCCTTCTGCATTTGGCATTCAAATGCTTTTCAGTATTTGAATGCCAAATGCAGCATTCATCAACAAAGACCATCAAACCGTTAGGGCTCATTTACACTTGAGGTTGGGGGGACAGTAAAAACATAGAGTTGAGCTGTGTATTTACTGCCCCGCCCAAACTGCCCCATCTAGTGCAAAGGCAAAGAACTGGGGTGTGCACATGCTTCGGCCACAATGCTTTGCAGAAACCACCCATCGGCAGTACCGCCACCGAACCCAACCCATTCAAGTAAATGCATGCATGTGATCATTTTAGGAGTTAGAACAAGCAGTGAACAGGCAATATAATGTCTCCACACTGCCTGTTAAACACACTTTGAAAAGCGATCCACTACAGATCATAATTCCTGAAGGCTAACATTATATATTTAAAGACCAGGCTTAGAGATCTCCAACTGCCACTGCAAAATCAGGCTTGAGAAAGAGGTGGATTGTCCTGAAACGTGTTGCCCGATTTACCCCCAATTTGCACATAGAACTCCTGTGGGAGTGAGCTGATCTTATCGTGCCAGCTTTGTCTATGACTGCTAACCAGTGCAGGGCTCTGGATCCCCACCGGACTCCATTGTGCTGCTTTCCCTGGAGCTGGAGTAATTCACATAGTGTAAAACTGTATGACTCTTTAATTATATTAAAATTAAGTAAATATACAAGATCAAATCGGTCAAAAACGTCCTCGTACATGAGAGCGTGATGATGTCGCGTGCGTAAGCTCCGCCCTATGCGTTTCATTAAAGCTGACGTCATCGGGGGGCACCCCAGATTTTTATATACTTGCCCATTTGACTCTTTATGTATAAAGGGTCCAAAGATTCCGGTAAGAGTCCTCTTAATGGGAGGTGGAGGTGCACTTGGGTGTGGCAAGCATTGGATCACACCGGGTTTATTTTTTATTATTGTCACGGTGGTGCATTTTGGGACTGTTTTTATGCTTTAGTATTACATACTTTAATACTGACACCTCAGGACAAGACTGGGAGTAGACTCTTTGATTCTGCTATGTCCAGGGTGAATAAACTCAAATGGTGCATGCAATTTCAAGAAGTAATGCCAGTCCAGACTGTATTTTTAAGGGCATGGCAGCCCACTTTTATTTAAAGGAACGGAAAGTTCACAAAACAGCAATTTCCCTCGCAGGGGGTTCCACCATTACTGTAACTTGCTACTTCAGCCTCCTGGCTTACTCACTTGCCACATGGCTGCTTCAGGCCTCACGCCTAGGCCTTAGGTCTGCTCCTCAGACCAACACAAAAGTACCCTTCGGTCAAGCTCTCTCCTAGCTTACTCGGGTTCAGCTTTGTGCTGTGCTGTCGCGGACTCCATCTGCCTCCTGCAGACATGTACGCTCAGGCTGCCACCTGCAGCCTCTGACTCCAAGAGAAGATGGGAGCCCTCCTGACTCCCATGCACAGACCTCCTGTCTGTAGAGTGGAGTCCTCCTGACTCCTGAGCCAGACCTCCTGTCTGTAGGGTGGAGTTCTCCTGACTCCTGGGCCAGACCTCCTGTCTGTTGGGTGGAGTCCTCCTGACTCCTGGGCCAGACCTCCTGTCTGTAGGGTGGAGTCCTCTTGACTTCTGGGCCAGACCTCCTGTCTGTAGGGTGGAGTCCTCCTGACTCCTGGGCCAGACCTCCTGTCTGTAGGGTGGAGTCCCCGTGACTCCTGGGCCAGACCTCCTGTCTGTTGGGTGGAGTCCTCCTGACTCCTGGGCCAGACCTCCTGACTCCTGGGCCAGACCTCCTGTCTGTAGGGTGGAGTCCTCCTGACTCCTGGGCCAGACCTCCTGTCTCTAGGGTGGAGTCCTCCTGACTCCTGGGCCAGACCTCCTGTCTGTAGGGTGGAGTCCTCCTGACTCCTGGGCCAGACCTCCTGTCTGTAGGGTGGAGTCCCCCTGACTCCTGGGCCAGACCTCCTGTCTGTAGGGTGGAGTCCTCCTGACTCCTGGGCCAGACCTCCTGTCTGCCGAGTGGAGCCATCTCCAACTAGGAGCCCTGAGCTCTAACCCTGGAAAGAATATCAACCCAGCCCACAGATGTGCAATCAGCATGCCTGCCTCTGCAAAAAAAAAACAGGCGTAAATTGCTAATACACAGAGTGACCGGGGTCGCCTCCAGTGGCAGCTGGTGGGGTGGGGCACTAACACAATCCCCCACCACCACCCGCTGTCCTTACCTCGGATGCGGGCGGTGAGAGCATAGGGGGGCTCGGGGAAGGCTGCCCCGGTGTCTTCTCCTGAAGCAGCCTCCGCGGTGTCTCCTCTCTCCTCCTCCTGGCACTAATAGGATCGCCAGACGTTTTGGCCAGTCGGGAAACAGGTTTCATATCCGCTTCCCAATTGGCCCGAAGGAGGATCAGTGTTGCAAAAGCGAATTTTCTTGCGCTGTTGCAACACACCTGGGTGGGCTCCAGACGCAATGCTCTGCGTACCGAGTCCACCCTATTTTAAAGCCTATGGCCTATGGCTCTCATCAGGTGCTTAAAAAAGAAAACCTGGCCACCCTAATTCATATGCCCGGTGACCCGAAAGGGGCCAGACACATAAATAGGGGGCGGCCGCGGCGGCAGTGGATATCCATGGCAAATAGGGGGTGGCGAGGATAGGGGGTATGGCGCCCCTGGTCGCCTCTCCACAGTGGATATTGCTTTTACTTACAGTAAAATTATATTTAATTATAATATTGATATGTTTCTTATCACTTACACCTTCCCGTGCTCCGTCTTTGTGTCTCCATTACTTGTAAAAAGAAGGTTTTTGCTTTAGATATACTTTAAATTGTATTGAGGTGGTGCATACAGCAATTACAATGTACAAAGTGCAGTATCCCATACCAAAGCATCCAATTTCACAGCTAATTGGTTTAGAGCATCCTGAAACAATGAGATGTGATTGGCTTCTATGTGTTACCGAATTTGGAAAACTGTTTTTTCCTTTATTAAATAACCCCACATGTTCTCCGTCTCTTTTCAGGAAGAGTATTTATTCCTGCACCACTGTACACTGGATATCATCAGAGCTAGAGACCAGAGGAACCGTGACATGGGATACACTGATCCAGGTGGAAATAACATCTATTATAACGAATCAGCTGCAAATAACATCTATTATAACGAATCAGCTGCAAATAACATCTATTATAACGAATCAGCTGATCAGAGATATGACACAGTTCTCAAACGTTACAACTCCATAGCCACTGAATATGAAACTATATAGGATTCCACTATTGATTGACATCTAACTGGTATCCCAACTGGATAAAGGAGGAGTCACAGGTGTGGCAAATGAAAGACAAAAACTTGACAGCCGCAAGGACCCATTATGATAAAATAATACATTTATTACGTTTGGTTCCCTTTCTAATTGTTGATGGAGAGGGGGGGGGAGGGTTTATGGTTGGATGGAAATGCATTTTGCATAAGGTTTAGCACTTTGTGACTGGCTTCATTTCTTGGCACGTTCCCGAAAATGTATGGAGCATTCAAAGGGGGTACGTTCAAAGATATCCCCACCCATACCCTCCTACAGCAGACACTACAGGGAGGAGGATTCCTGGGATACGTTGAGCCTCATTTGCGTTATGCGGCGAGGTTGATTGGACTTTATGATGGCTTTGATGTAACTGGTAGACTTGTTGCCTATCTTGCCAATTGTATGCACTCAAGTTAAGACGCGTGCTGCTTTGGATGGAGAGACCATCTTTGGACTGTTCATGGTCAAGTACTGTGCTCATGCTCATGATATATGCCTAATTTGAAAGTTACCTATATCTACATTTGAACTGGTAACCACTGTTGACTGGCATGGAGAAAGCGCTGCCAGGGAGGATGGCGTCCCAAAAAGACAAGCACCCCAACTTGAGACCACAGGAAGAGGGCTATTGGCCACTTACTCCTATGGTCGTACATCTTAAGGACCAACAAGTAGGGGGATGAACCGATACCATTTTTTTTACAACGAGTACCGATACTTTTTTTTTTTTAGTACTCGCCGATACCAATTACCGATACCTACCCCAACTGTTTTGTTTTCACTTCAGCTGTCAGCAGTAGTACAAAGCATTGAAAAGTTATTTACAAATGAAATAAAGCGATTTTTGTAGGGTTGTCCTGATACCGATACTAGTATCGGTATCGGCACCGATACCAAGCATTTACCCGAGTACTTGTACTCGGGAAAATGCTCCCGATGCTTCCGCCGATACCTGGACAGTCAGCAGTGATCAGTGTGTGGAGGAGTTACAAGCTTCCCCCCCCCCCTTTCAGCTGCTTTAGTGAAATCTATACAGCGGTGATCGGTGCTTGTAACTCCCCCACACACGATCACCGCTGACTGTCACTGCATCCTCCTCCAGTCCCCCTCCATGCCCCCTCCGTGCTGCTGTCTGCCTCCTTTCTTCCTCCAGTCCCCCTCCGTTCTGCTGCTGTCACCCGCCGTTCTGCTGTCCCCCTCCGTTCTGCTGCTGTCCCCCCCCTTTCTTCCTTCGTGTCCCCCTCCTTTCTGCTGCTGTCCCCCTCCTTTCTTCCTCCGCGTCCCCCTCCATTCTGCTTCTGTCCCCCGCTGTTCTGCTGTCCCCCTCCGTTCTGCTGCTGTCTCCCTCCATTCTGCTGCTGTCCCCCTCCTTTCTTCCTCCGTGTCCCCCGCCGTTCTGCTGTCCCCCGCCGTTCTGCTTCCCCCCTCCTTTCTTCCTCCATGTCCCCCTCCTTTCTGCTGCTGTCCCCCTCCTTTCTTCCTCTGTGTCCCCCTCTGTTCTGCTGTCCCCCTCCTTTCTTCCTCCGTGTCCCCCTCCCTTCTGCTGCTGTCCCCCTCCTTTCTTCCTCCGTGTCCCCCTCCGTTCTGCTGCTGTCCCCCTCCTTTCTTCCTCCGATTCCCCCTCCGTTCTGCTGTCCCCCTCCTTTCTTCCTCCATTTCCCCCTCCGTTCTGCTGTCCCCCTCCTTTCTTCCTCTGTGTGCCCCTCCTTTCTGCTGTCCCCCTCCTTTCTTCCTCCGTGTGCCCCTCCTTTCTGCTGCTGTCCCCCTCCAGCTGACTCTGTCCATTCACATAACTGAAACATTGTAATCTCCTGTGATTACGATGTCTCAGTTTATGAATGGAGAAGAGCCGTTGTCTTCTCTCCATTCATTTTCAGTGCAGCTGAGGCTGCAGAGAAAGGAATCTCTATCCTCGGTCTTTTTCTCTGTCTCAAGGGGGAGATTTCAAAAAAAAAAAAGTATTGCAATAAATAATAAAAAAATATTGCAATAAATAAAAAAAAAAAATATTGTAAAAAATAATAAAAATTTAAATAAAAAACACACAGACACCATCCACCCCCTCCCTCCCTAAAGAACAAGAAAAAAAGAAAGTATTGTAAAAAAACAGAAAAAAAAATTGTAAAAAAATTGTAAAAAAAAAACAAAACAAAAAAAACACTGTAAAAAAAAGTATCGGTACTTGTACTCGGTCTTAAAAAAGTGGTATCGGGACGTCCCTAGATTTTTGTTTTTAATTTTGCACTTTTTTCAATGTGAAATGTGTAAATATATGTTAATATATATGTGCAAAAATATTCGCTAACAAAGCAAACAAAAAAAAGCTTTAATTGTTTATCTTTTATAAAATAGGCGAGAACAAAAAAAAAAAAAAAGCAGGAAAATAATAATTAAATGGAGGAGAATAGGGAGTTAATTAAGGCTGAGTAGAATAAATTGAGGGTTAATAAGGGGTTATACAGAGGAACATTTGTTCATCCCTTCTGATCTGCAGATGGAGAAACAGAAAGATACAAAAAGAAAAAATGGGGGTTATTTACAAAAGGCAAATCCACTTTGCACTGCAAGTACACTTGAAAGTGCAGTCGCTTCAAATCTACGGGGTAGATCTGAAATGAGGGGAAGCTCTGCTGATTTTATCATCCAATCATGTGCAAGCTAAAATGCTGTTTTTTATTTTCCTTGCATGTCCCCCTCAGATCTACAGCGACTTCCAAGTGCACTTTCAGTGCAAAGTGGATTGTCCTTTAGTAAATGACCCCCAATGTTTCTTTTTATTTTAGTGTTTCAGTGGCTGAGCAATGTTGTTAATAAACATTGCCAGATGCTTTTTTTTTTTTTCACAGCTCCAATTACGGGACTTCTTTAACACTTTAGCTGTCAACAGGGGAGACCTGCTGACAGCTCAAAGAACCGAGCCTGATAGTATCGATTTCAGGTATCGAGCATTTGCAGGAGTACCGATACTTGTGCAAATACTCAGTATCAGCACCGATACCAATACTAGTAACAGTGCAACCCTACCAAGAGGGGCTGCAACAAGGCTTTTATATGTATATATATAGATATATCTATATCTATCTATCTATCTATCTATCTATATATATATATATATATATATATATATATCTATATATATATATATATCTATATATATATATATATATATATAGATATATATATATATATATATATATATAATATGTTTTTGCTGATACCCTTCATACCTGTGATATGTGCCTATCCTTGTGTATCCTGCATATTATTCTGACTCGTGACTAACTACAGAATGTGGGGGGTTCCCATAAGACATTTTGACCCCCCTGGCCTCTGGGACAGTGTCGGAAGGTCCTCCGTATGACACCATCCTTCGCAGCGATCCTTGTGATTCCTGCTTGGATAGCTCAGCGATCATTGCACCATTTGTTTGTTCTACCTTTCTGACAAATATTTGATTACATTCTCCTTATCCAATACTCCTGATGAAGGGATTAAATATCTGAAACGCGTCGGTACTGAAGAATTGTCTCAGAAGAGAGTAGCACAATATATATATATATCTCATTTGTATGCTTGCAATAAATTCATGTTGTGTTTTTTTTTTGTTTTCTGTTTTGTGTCTATGGTTTTTAACTGATCATCACGTGTGTGATTGATCAAATTTTTTATACGTATCAATAAACGCTTTTTTTATTCTATATTAGTGGTATTGTTGCCTTTAAAATCCCATATAGGGGGTATTTTTCCTTTTTCATACTTACAATGTGGCAACTACTCGCCACTCTGTGACATGGTGAAAACATTCTTATACATGGCATGGATATAAGCACTTGATGTGATTCTACATTACACAGCATATATACATGGGACTGAACTATGAAAACCTTACTGTGGAATAGTGACACTAATTGTTACGTATCGCCATTGTACATGTCACAGATGAACAATTTCTCTTGGATCCTGCCAAGGACCTCATGCATCTGGGATGCCGGTTTGGTTTAAATCGGCCACTTTTTTTTTTGGAATACCCTGTTGTGAAATGGTGATACTACCTATTGGCACTTATAATAAATACACTAAATTGCCAAAAGTATTGGGACACCTGCCTTTACACACACATGAACTTTAATGGCATCCCAGTCTTAGTCCGTAGGGTTCAATATTGAGTTGGCCCAACCTTTGCAGCTATAACAGCTTCAACTCTTCTGGGAAGGCCGTCCACAAGGTTTAGGAGGTGTGTCTATGGGAATGTTTGACCATTCTTCCAGACGCACATTTGTGAGGTCAGGCACTGATGTTGGACGAGAAGGCCTGGCTCGCAGTCTCCGCTCTAATTCATCCCAAAGGTGTTCTATCGGGTTGGGGGTCAGGACTCTGTGCAGGCCAGTCAAGTTCCTCCACCTCAAACCATTGCGCTATAAACAAAAAAAAAAGTGCCAATTTTGGAAAAAAAACACAATATTTTGTAATTTTTGCTTTAATAAATAGCTCCAATTCTTTTTTTTAAAAAAAGCTAATTTTTTCCTCAGTTTAGGCTGATATATATTCTTCTACATATTTTTGGTAATAAAAATTGCAAAAAGCGTATATTGATTGGTTTGCGCAAAAGTTATAGCGTCTACAAAATAGGGGATAGATTTATGGCATTTTTATTTTATTTATTTATTTTTTTTACTAGTAATGGCGGCAATCCGCGATTTTTATCGAGACTGCGACATTATGGCGGACACATCGGACACTTTTGACACGTTTTTGGGTCGATTGACAATTATACAGCGATCAGTGCTATAAAAATGCACTGATTACTGTATAAATGTCACTGGCAGGGAAGGGGTTAACACTAGGGGGCGATCAATGGGGTTAACTGTGTTCCCTGGGTGTGTGTTCTAACTGTAAGGGGGAGGGGACTGACTATAGGAGATGAGAGATCGTTGTTCCCTAGCTCGTAGGAACTCACGATCTCTCTCTCTCCTCAGCTCACAGAACTGGGATTTGTGCGTTTACACACACGTCCCTGTTCCGCCTCTCGTGCCCGCGATCGCTCGTGGCCGGCGGTCATCGCGACCGCCGGTCATCGCGACTGCCAGGTCACGAGCATCGGCACCCCCCTTGTGCAGCGGGCACGCGTGCGCCTGCCATCCCGCTTAAAGGGACCGACGTACGGCTACGACGGTTCGCAGGATCGTGCTGACCTGCCGCAGTATAATGACGGCGGCTGGTCGGCAAGTGGTTAAAAAGGGACACATCCGTGCTTCAGAATAGATGAGAAGACCACTGGATGGATGGATGGATGGATGGATGGGCTGGCTCCACAGACACAGGTTCATCAAGCAAGTACAGACAGATCCCTTCAGTGACATTCCCTCCGAAACATGTTATCCTGACAACTACAGCGTCCTCTCTCTGTCAGTTGGTGTCAGAAACCATGAATCAGACTAAGACAGAAGTGCAGTTAAAAATTACACTTGTTTAATAATAATAATATTAGTAAAAGGTAAACAGAGCAACGTAGTCAAATCATAGCCGGAGTTCGGTAAACCGGAACGGATAGTCAGACAAGCCAGGACGTCAGGGAGCCAGAGATCAGCGTACTTCAGGACAGGCCAGGAAATCAGGAAACCGGGGGAATCAGCGTGGTGGAACAGCTAGCAGGATCAGGAACCAGAAGGGACGTCAGCCAAGCGAGTCTGCAACAGGTACACAGGAGAGAGTCTCTGGATGTGTTGAACAAGGCGAAGGCAGAGAGGCACTTAGACACCTTCCTGCCCAGCCCAATTTTCAGCTTTCAGCGCTGTCGCAATTTGAATGACAATTGCGCGGTCATGCTACACTGTACCCAAACAAATTTTTTATCATTTTGTTCCCACAAATAGAGCTTTCTTTTGGTGGTATTTGATCACCTTTGCGGTTTTTATTTTTTGCGCAACAAATAAAAAAAGACCGAAAATTTTGAAAAAAAACAAGCTTTTCTTTGTTTCTGTTAAAACTTTTTGTAAATAAGTACGTTTTCTTCTTCAATGACGGGCACTGATATGGCTGCACTGACGGGCACTGATACGGCGGCACTGATGGGCACCGATGAGGTGGCACCGATGAGGTGGCACTGATGAGGTGGCACTGACGGGCACTGATGATGGGCACTGATAGGCGGCACTGATGGGCACTGATAGGTGGCACTGATCGGCACTGATAGGTGGCACTGGTATGCGGCACTGATGGGCACTCATAGGTGGCACGGATGGGCACTTATAGGCGGCACTGATGGGCACTCATAGGTGGTATTGATGGGCACTCGTAGGTGGCATTGATGGTTACTTATGGGTGGCACTGATAGTTGGCACAGATGGGCACGGATGGGCACTGATAGATGGGCACTGATGGGCATGGATGGGCACTGACAGGTGACATGAATGGACACTGATAGGTGGCACTGATGGCATTACTTGTTTGCAGTGATGCCCCTAAGGGTGGCATTGCTGGGCATCACTGCAACATAATTGCGCCAATCAGTGCCCATTTGTGGGCACTGATTGGCACAGATTGGGCACATGTGGATGGCCATGGGGTACATACCTGGCCATCCACATGTTGCCCCTTCCCTGGTGGTCCTAGTGGCGATCCCTGGTGGTCCAGTGTGGTGATCTGCGGGGGGGCTGCGCTGATAAACAATCAGCGCAGACCCCCCCTGCCAGGAGAGCCGCTGATCGGCTCTCCTCTACTTGCGTCTGTCAGACGCGAGTGAGGAAGAGCCGATCAACGGCTCTTCCTATTGACAGCGTGATCAGCCATGATTGGACACGGCTGATCACGTGGTAAAGAGCCTCCGCCGGAGGCTTTTTACAAAGATCAGTGTAGCGGTGTGTCAGACTGACACACCGCTCCACCGATCGCCGCGATGCGCGCCCCCGGGGGCGCGCTGCGGCATGTTATCCTGCTGGACGTCATATGACGCCCAGTCAGGATAACAGAACCACTTCCCGGACGTCAATCTGCTATAGGGCGGGCGGGAAGTGGTTAAGTAACCAGCAGGACTGACGAGCAGGATATCATCATCAGGTGAGTCACTGTGGAAAAGATTGGAGCTGGCAATTAACCGACAAGCTGAGCGACCGGCTCTGAGAAGGAAGGGCTGAGCCCAGACCTGACAGTTGGCTCCATCAGAGCTCTCCCTGGGACAAGTGTTATAGGCGCCCCACAGCCCTCTCCTGACCCGCCGTCTCTTCAGTCAGGGAGCGGCTCCCTCGCGGCTTGTCGGCAGCTGCTTGTTGAGGCCGTGTCTGTGGAGCCAGCCCATCCATCCAGCGGTCTTCTCATCTACTCTGAAGCACGGATGTGTCCCTTTTTAAGGCTCTCTATTGGAGGAAGTGTTTGACGCTGTTTATTCACCTTCACTTGTCAGTGTATCGATTTTATCCTTTTATATCCAATAAAAAGACATTATTGCATCATGAGACTGTGCGCTCGTATTCCCTATTGTTTTCACAGCTATCAATTCCCGGTGATCACTGAGCTGCAAGGAGTATGGTGCTGACCAGATTGCTTCCCACTAGACATGTGCCATTCGTTTAGTTCCAAATTAGACATTTCGGAAACTTGGAAATTAGAAATTTGGAAATTCGAAATGTCGGAAATTCGAAATTTCGGAAATTGGAAAATTTCGGAAATTGGAAAATTAGAAAATTCGAATTTGGAAATTTGAAATTTCGGAAATTCGAAATTTGGAAAATTTTAGAAATTGAAAAATTTGAATTCGGAAGTTCGGAAGTTTTGAAATTTGAAAATTCAAAATTAGGAATTTTGGAAATTTGAAAATTCTAAAATTTGGAAATTTGAAAATTCGAAAATAAGAATGAAAACCTGAAGATTCAAAAGAATGAAAATTCGAAAATCTGATATAATAACTAGCTAATAATAACTAACTATTAAATTATAGGTATTGGAATTTCCTTTCAAATTTGGCTGTTAGTGAACGTAACGAGTACGAATTTATCCGAAGTTACGAATTATCTGAATTAACGAATGCCGTATCCAAAAAAATGTAATGTAACGATCTAATAATAATAAATAACAATATTAATAATAAAACCTTTTTATTATTATTATTTATTATTAATTTGTTCCATTCCATCTGTTTAGATGCGGCATTCGTTTTTTCGGATAATTCGTAACTTCAGATAAATTCGTACTCATTACGTTCACTAACAGCCAAATTTGAAAGGAAATTCCAATACCTATAATTTAATAGTTAGTTATTATTAGCTAGTTATTTCGAATGTAACTGATTTTCTTTAATTTTTTTTCAGATTTTCGAATTTTTGGATTTTCAAATTTTTGGATTTCTGAATTTTCCCGGCCACCTAGCGGCAGAAGAGAGAAGTGCAGCAATTACAGACTTAGAGTGAAATCAATTGATCCTCAACAATTAGCCAAGATTAGCCTGGCAGGTAAATTTAGGATTAACCCTGCCTAAACTCCAGTGTGCTACACTAAAAATAATAATAATAATAATAATAATAAAAATAATAAAAATACTGTGGTATAAAGCAGCCCTGAGATTAAAAAAAAAAATAAGTATTTCACATTCCTTGTTGTATTTATTCTTATATATCAATTTACCGTTCATACTCATGCACCCTGAGCTTTAGAATATAGTCATTATTGGCAGGGGTTGCCTAAGACTGAAGCAACATTTATGTCAGAAAGCTTCACAATGACTGCTGCAAAGATTTGCTTTGTGTAACTTCAACAAATGGCCACCAGGTGTCGCTACAACACTCCCTGTGATAACCTTTCTTTCTCGTTGTACGGAGTGCCACTAGGTGTCGCTGGTAAACAGCCCCCCCCCCCCCCCCCTTTTCATTTTCCGATGCGCGCAATGTCACCAGGTGCCGCCAGATGTCGCTGTGAGCGGGCTGCGGTGGCTGTGTGAGGAGGTGCCGCCTGGTGTCGCTGTGTCCCGCCTCCTCCGCTCTGCTCTTCCCGCCTGTGTAGTCGTTGGTCGGAGGTGCGCACTCGGAGAGCG
>JBBDGP010004494.1:0-40000 GCA_037952835.1 Lithobates septentrionalis
CCAGTTTTAGCCCCCATCCCCCCCGTTCACACAGAGAGACGTGTCATGCGAGATATATATATTATATTAATATCTATATCTCGCATGACACGTCGCTCTGTTGTGAACGGGGGGGGGCTAAAACTGGAGCGCACAGAATCTTGTACAGCTGTGCATGGTAACCAATCAGCTTCTGACTTCAGCTTGTTCAAATAACCTGTTGACCGCTGAAAGATTTAACTATTTTTTGCTATTCGGCACTGTGTTCCTTTAGCTGACAATTGCGCGGTCGTGCACCGCTGTACCCAAATAAAAGTGATGTCATTTTTTTTTCCCCACAAAGCTTTATTTTGGTGGTATTTGATCATCTCTCCTTTTTTAAAAAAGTATATTTTGCGCTATAAGCAAAAAAAGAACCGATAATTTTGAAAAAAAAGCAAAACAATATTTTTACTTTCTGCTATAAAAACACATCCAATAAAAAAAAAAGATTAAAATCAAATTTCTTCCATCAATTTAGACCGATATGTATTCTGCTACATATTTTTGTTAAAAAAAAAATCCCAATAAGCGTATATTTGATTGGTTTGTGCAAAAGTTATAGCGTCTACAAACTGTGGGGTATAGACTGGAATTTGTATTTATTTTTTTTACACTAGTAATGGCGGCAATCAGCGACTTATAGCAGGACTGCGATATTGCGGCGAACAATCTGACACTAACTGTCACTTTGTGAGAACCAGTGACACTAATACCATGATCAGTGCTAAAAATATGCACTGTCACTGTACCAATGACACTGGCTGGGAAGCGGTTAAACATCAGGGGCAATAAGAGGGTTAAATGTGTGCCTAGCCAGTGTTTTGGTGTAAACTTTTTGTGCTGCTTTTACTAAGGGAAGTGATGGATTTTATTCCCTGCTTTTGTGGGAACACAAAAACAATCGCATCCCCGCTGACAGGACAGGGCTCTGCTTTGTTTACATAGGCAGAGCTCCGTTCTGTGTCTCGGCGGGGGTGCCGGCGGACATCCAGTGCCGGGGCACCTGCAGATCAGCTTCTGCTTTAAAGGGGTTGTAAAGGTTTGTGTTTTTCACCTTAATGTATCCTATGGTGAAAAACACCTGTCAGTGACCGGCCCCCCCGTTTTACTTACCTGAGCCCTGGAACTTGACCCGGCGGGGACACACTGCCTCTCTGCCCGGGGTTCTCGGCTCTGGATTGGATAGATTGATAGCAGCGCAGCCATTGGCTCCCGCTGCTGTCAATCAAATCCAATGACCCGGGGGCTATAGATGCCGAATGCTGGACTCGGGAGTGCGCCCGCAAGGTAACCCCCCGGGAAGTGCTTCCCCTAGGGGCTTATCTGATGTGGGGAGGAGCTGCCGGGGGACCCCAGATGAGGAGGTTCGGGGCCACTCTGTGCAAAACCAGCTGCACAGTGGAGGTAAGTATGATATGTTTGTTATTTAAAAAAAAACACAAAACAAAAAAAAAACCCCGTACAATCACTTTAATCACAGCAGAAGTGGCCTGCGGGCGCCTCCTGTAGCGGAAGTGTGGAATGACATATATACACATGATTCTGCACAGAACAGCCGCCCTGTAGCAGTCGGTATATGCCCTGGGAAGTATTCACCCCCCTCTAAAAATGTGGTGGTTATTTGGGCAGTCCCTCTGTGGTTTTGTTTTCAATTTTTAATTTTTTTAGGTACAAATGACACAGATCCAAAGTCAAGCAAGACACTACAGTTGTAGATTTAAATAAAATGACATCTAATGGCAGTTCTTGCTTTGCGGGATTGTAGCTGTAACAAGAAAAGGACCCCCGAGTCTTGGAAGGTAGGAAATGGTATTGATCTGTTCTTAGGCAAGCCAGAGGACACTATGGGGGGAGGAGGGGGGACAGAGGACACTATGGGGGAGGAGGGGGGGCAGAGGACACTATGGGGTAGGGGGGGGGGGGCAGAGGACACTATGAGGGAGGAGGGGGGGGCAGAGGACACTATGAGGGAGGAGGGGGGGCAGAGGACACTATGAGGGAGGAGGGGGGCAGAGGACACTGTGGGGGAGGAGGGGGGGCAGAGGACACTGTGGGGGGGGAGGGGGGGCAGAGGACACTGTGGGGGAGGAGGGGGGGCAGAGGACACTGTGGGGGAGGAGGGGGGCAGAGGACACTGTGGGGGAGGAGGGGGGGCAGAGGACACTGTGGGGGAGGAGGGGGGGCAGAGGACACTGTGGGGGAGGAGGGGGGGCAGAGGACACTGTGGGGGAGGAGGGGGGGCAGAGGACACTGTGGGGGAGTTGGGGGGGCAGCGGACACTGTGGGGAGTTGGGGGGGCAGCGGACACTGTGGGGGAGTTGGGGGGGCAGCGGACACTGTGGGGGAGTTGGGGGGGCAAGCGGACACTGTGGGGGAGTGGGGGGCAGCGGACACTGTGGGGGAGTTGGGGGGGCAGCGGACACTGTGGGGGAGGAGGGGGGACAGCGGACACTGTGGGGGAGGAGGGGGGGGCAGCGGACACTGTGGGGGAGGTGGGGGGGCAGCGACACTGTGGGAGGAGGGGGGGCAGCGGACACTGTAGGGGAGGAGGGGGGGGCAGAGGACACTGTGGGGGAGGAGGGGGGGCAGAGGACACTGTGGGGGAGGAGGGGGGGCAGAGACACTGTGGGGAGTTGGGGGGGCAGCGGACACTGTGGGGGAGTTGGGGGGGCAGCGGACACTGTGGGGGAGTTGGGGGGGCAGCGGACACTGTGGGGGAGTTGGGGGGGCAGCGGACACTGTGGGGGAGGAGGGGGGACAGCGGACACTGTGGGGGAGGAGGGGGGACAGCGGACACTGTGGGGGAGGAGGGGGGGCAGCGGACACTGTGGGGGGAGGAGGGGGGGCAGCGGACACTGTGGGGGAGGAGGGGGGGCAGCGGACACTGTGGGGGAGGAAGCGGGGTGCAGAGGACACTATGGAGAGGGTGCAGAGGACACTGTGGGGGAGGAGGGGGGGCAGCGGACTCTGTGGGGGAGGAGGGGGGACAGCGGACACTGTGGGGGAGGAGGGGGGACAGCGGACACTGTGGGGGAGGAGGGGGACAGCGGACACTGTGGGGGAGGAGGGGGGACAGCGGACACTGTGGGGGAGGAGGGGGGACAGCGGACACTGTGGGGGAGGAGGGGGGACAGCGGACACTGTGGGGGAGGGGAGGGGGCAGCGGACACTGTGGGGGAGGGGGAGGGGGCAGCGGACACTGTGGGGGAGGGGAGGGGGCAGCGGACACTGTGGGGGAGGAGGGGGGACAGCGGACACTGTGGGGGAGGGGAGGGGGCAGCGGACACTGTGGGGGAGGGGAGGGGGCAGCGGACACTGTGGGGGAGGGGAGGGGGCAGCGGACACTGTGGGGGAGGGGAGGGGGCAGCGGACACTGTGGGGGAGGAGGGGGGACAGCGGACACTGTGGGGGAGGAGGGGGGACAGCGGACACTGTGGGGAGGGGAGGGGGCAGCGGACACTGTGGGGGAGGAGGGGGGACAGCGGACACTGTGGGGGAGGAGGGGGGACAGCGGACACTGTGGGGAGGAGGGGGGACAGCGGACACTGTGGGGGAGGGGAGGGGGCAGCGGACACTGTGGGGGAGGAGGGGGGACAGCGGACACTGTGGGGGAGGAGGGGGGACAGCGGACACTGTGGGGGAGGAGGGGGGACACGGGACACTGTGGGGGAGGAGGGGGGACAGCGGACACTGTGGGGAGGAGGGGGGACAGCGGACACTGTGGGGGAGGAGGGGGGGTGCAGAGGACACTATGGGAGAGGGTGCAGAGGACACTGTGGGGGAGGAGAGGGGAAGAGGACACTATGGGGGAGGAGGGGGGACAGAGGACATTGTGGGGGAGGAGGGGGGACAGAGGACATTGTGGGGGAGGAGGGGGAAAAGAGGACACTATTTGGGTGGGGGGGGGGGTTAGAGGACACTATGGGGGAGGAAGAGGATACTATGGGGGGGGGGGGGAGAGACAGAGGACACTACAGTGGTGGGGGTGCAGGGGAAAGAGGGCACTGCTTTGGGGGCATAGGGACCCCCATCACCCCTAGGGACGGGACCCACATCACCAGACCATGCTGGCTAACAGGGTGCCAGGATGGGGGAGGGGGCAGTAAAATCCGAATCCCCAGCCACTCGCTCCCTCAAGGTGAACTGGCTTTGTTGTATTGGTGAAGCACCTTAAAGTGAGATAAACCTGTACTTTTTATTATGAGTGTCAAGGGTCCCAAAAAAGTGTCAAAAGTGTTCGATCTGTTCCGCCGCAATGTCGCAGTCCCGCTAAAAATCACTGATCACCGCCATTACTAGTAAAAAAAATAAAAATAAAAATGCCATACATCTATTCCCATTTTTGTAGACGCTATAACGTTTGCGCAAACCACTCAATATACGCTGATTGCGATTTTTTTTTTTTTTTTTTTTTTTTTTTTTTTATTTTTTTTTTTTTTTTTTTTTCCAACCAAAATATATGTAGAATACATATTGGCCTAAACTTGATGAAGAAATTTGTTTTTATGTTTTTTTGGGGGGGTATTTATTATAGCAAAAAGTGAATGTTTTTTTTTTTTTGTTTTGTTTTTTATAGCGTAAAAATAAAAACCGCAGAAGCGATCAAATACCACCAAAAGAAAGCTCTATTTGTGGGAAAACAAGGAGATCCATTTTGTTTGGGTACAGCGTCGCACGAACACACAATTGTCAGTTAAAGCGACGCAGTGCCGTATCGCAAAAACACGGCCTGGTCATGAAGGGGGTAAAACCTTCCCGGTCCTTAAGTGGTTAAATTAAGTCGTTTGCAAGCCGCGATGAAGTGTGCGGCGCGGCTTCAAAATTGGGGTGGGTGGGGAGGGGCGACTTTGAAGCCGCGCTAGTGTGAACCGAGACTCGCTGGTCCCCAAAAAGTGTCAGTTAGGTGTCCGATTTTTGTCTGCTGCAAAACCTCAGTCCCCGCTATAAGTCGCTAAAAAAAATGAAATCCCGGTATATATCCCATAGTTTGTAGCGCTATTACGTTTGCGTAAACCAATAAACGTTTATTGGATTTTTTTTTTTTTTACCAAAATATGTAGCAGAATACATATTGTCCTAAATTGATGAAGTTCGATACATTTATTTTTTTTTGTTTTAAAAAAAAAAAAAAATTGGGTAAATTTTTATTGATTTTTTTTTCTTTTTCTTTTTCTTCTTCTTTTTTTTTTTTTTTTCAAAAGCGCAAAAATAAAAACCGCAGAAGCGATCAAATACCACCAAAATAAATCTCCATTTGTGGGGGGGGGGGGAGATCAATTTTTTTTGTGTTCAGCGTCGCACGACCGCGCAATTGTCAGTTAAAGTAAAGCAGTGCCGTATCGCAAAAAATATGGCCTGGTCATGGGGGGGTGTAAATCTTCCAGAGGTTATTTTTTTACGCAAAGTGACAAGAATGTTTTCAGAATAAGGTAAGTAGGCGTTTTTATTCGGTATATTTCATTGTGTTTTACGCTCTGAAAGGAGTTCTATGGAGAGTCTGAAGTGGTAGAAAAGACGCGGAGAGAGAGAGAGAGGAGCGTAACCCAATATCGATCGGTGAACAGATGACATGCACAGCGCCGGGTCCTCTCTGCTGGAACACAAGTTGGTTATGTGATCTCGCTGTTTACTTTGCCCCTCTGGGACTACTTAGCCTTGCCAGCTGGTGGTGCGATGGGTTTAAATGGCCGGTGACACCATCACCCTGGAAATAAGGAGATTCTGAGGCTGGAAGGAAAGTTTATCTTCTTAGAAGGTGATGATCTCGGGAACGTTGAGCTGTAAAAAGGTTTTGCGTTGATGTCACCTTATCCTGTCGGGTAACACGAGGCTCTGGGCACCGGGGTTATTTGGTGTGCGTTACCTCTCTAAAAGTCTCACTAAACCCAAATCATCAGAAACGGTCAATACATGATATGTGGCATTGTGTTCATTCTCACTCCTAGAGCAGTGCTCTCCAAACTGTGGCCTGTGGGTCAGATGTGGCCCTTTGATCTGATGATGGGGCAATTTTCCTCCCACTGATCATTGGTATCAGTGGGAGGAATAGTGCCCCATCATTGGTGCCGGTGGGAGGAATAGTGCCCCATCATTGGTGTCGGTGGGAGGAATAGTGTCCCATCATTGGTGTCAGTGGGAGGAATAGTGTCCCATCATTGGTGTCAGTGGGAGGAATAGTGCCCCATCATTGGTGCCGGTGGGAGGAATAGTGCCCCATCATTGGTGTCGGTGGGAGGAATAGTGTCCCATCATTGGTGTCAGTGGGAGGAATAGTGTCCCATCATTGGTGTCAGTGGGAGGAATAGTGTCCCATCATTGGTGTCAGTGGGAGGAATAGTGTCCCATCATTGGTGTCAGTGGGTGGAATAGTGCCCCATCATTGGTGTCAGTGGGAGGAATAGTGTCCCATCATTGGTGCCGGTGGGAGGAATAGTGCCCCATCATTGGTGTCGGTGGGAGGAATAGTGTCCCATCATTGGTGCCGGTGGGAGGAATAGTGCCCCATCATTGGTGTCGGTGGGAGGAATAGTGTCCCATCATTGGTGTCAGTGGGAGGAATAGTGTCCCATCATTGGTGTCAGTGGGAGGAATAGTGTCCCATCATTGGTGTCAGTGGGAGGAATAGTGTCCCATCATTGGTGTCAGTGGGAGGAATAGTGTCCCATCATTGGTGTCAGTGGGAGGAATAGTGTCCCATCATTGGTGTCAGTGGGTGGAATAGTGCCCCATCATTGGTGTCAGTGGGTGGAATAGTGCCCCATCATTGGTATCAGTGGTAATAATATTGCCCCATCATTGGTGTCAGTGGGGGAAATAATGGGCCAAGGGCCAGATAAAAGCATGCAAAAGCCCCCCCCCCCCCCCCCCCCCCCCCAATGTGTTCCCAAAAAAAGAGTGGAGTTGGGCTGTAATGTTGATTTTTTTTTTTTTTTTTTTTTTTTTTTTTTTTATTATATAGAAGAATTTACAGGTAGTTTTTCATGAATGTTCACAACTGCAGCATAATATACATTATATTGTTGTGTTTTTTTATATGTATTAATACCCCCCCCCCCATCACTGGGTTGTAGTGAATTATTTCTGCTTCCTCCGCAGATCATCCTTCCCTTGGATTGGTTTCCTCTGAATAAGCCGAGTGCCGGAGATTACTTCCACATGGCGTACAACATCATCACTCCTCTGCTGCTTCTAAAGGTCAATACGAGAAACAACCTCAATACCTTCCAAAATATCCACTTCAGCTCTGGAAGGTTTTACCCCCCCCCCCTTCATGACCAGGCCATTTTTGGTTAGTTAAAAAAAAACTGCACCAAAAACGCACCTTCCGCTGAAATGAATTGAAAACGCATCAATAATGCACCCGTGTTACGATTTTGATGCAGTTTTTGCGTCCTATAACATCACCCCCACACTCCCCATCCCCCCCGCCCCCCCCCCCCCGCCCGCCGCCCTCTGGTGCATCTCCCGGCTCGCCCCTGCGATTGGCGAGCCGGAGAAGGATTCCGCCGCCGGACGTTGATCATAGAGCCTTCCATCTCCATCTCTATGACCTTCGGAGGCCCAAACGCGACGTTATGACGTCACGTCCGGCCGGCCGGCAGAAGTAAACCATGCCGAGGACTCGGCTGGAGAGAAACGGATAGTTTGTTTATTTATTTATTTTTTGTTTCGTTTTTTTTTGATCTCGGTCTTTCCAGCCTGGAGGAGAGTTGTGGAGATCTTATCGACCGCTCATCTCTCTATAAAGAGGACCTGTCACACACCAATCCTATTATAAGGGATTCCTTCTAATTGGAATAAAAGTGATTCAAAAAAATTATTTTAAAGAGAAAGTGTAAAAATAAAAAAAATGAAAATAAAATAAGAAAAAAAACCAAAAACATTTGGACGAAAATGAATGAGCCTTGGTGTGCTGGCAAGTATCTACATCAGGGGTCGGGACCCGCAGGCTGCACCCGGCCCGCCACTGCTAAATGTCCGGCCCGTCCGTGCCCGTGATTAAATCACACGGCCCACGGACATTTTCACCGCTGTTCTCTTCATTGGACAGCGGCGAGTGGCTGTTATCCCAGGGCTGGAAGGGGGCGGGAACCGCTGGAGTTACCTTTTTACATTAAACAGCAGGCGATTGGTTGCTGGGAGATCCTGGCAACCAATCGCCAGCCTGCTAATGTGAAAAGTTAACTTCAGCAGTTCCAGCCTGTGTAAGGTCGGAGAGGTCTACCTACTCAGTGTGGGGGTGGGGGGTGCAGGGGGGGCAGAGGACACTAGAGTGGGGGATAGCAGGGGGCAGAACACTGCTTTTGGGGGGCACAGGAAACTTGCTATGGGGGGAGGGGGGGCAGGGGACGCTATGGGATTGATATGATGGGGGACAGAGAACACCGCTATAGGGGTACAGAGGACACTGCAATAGGAGGGGGGACCCTATTAGGGACCCCATCACCCCTGGGGGCCAGGGACCCCTTCTCCCCTGGGGGACAAGGACCCCTTCTCCCCTGTTGACAGGCATCCCTTCGCCCCTGGGGGCCAGGGACCCCATCACCCCTGGGGGCCAGGGACCTCATCCCCCCTGGGGGCCAGGGACCTCATCCCCCCTGGGGGCCAGGGACCCCATCCCCCCTGGGGGCCAGGGACCCCATCCCCCCTGGGGGCCAGGGACCCCATCCCCCCTGGGGGCCAGGGACCCCATCTCCCCTGGGGGCCAGGGACCTCTTCTCCCCTGGGGGCCAGTATAACCCCAGACACGTATGCCCCCCCCCCCCGCTGCCTTCTGGGAGATACACAGGTCCCAAAAGACAGTGGGACCATTCAGAAAGTGCAGGGCGACTCGTGCATGCGCAGTAGGAAACAGGCTGTGAAGCCGCAAAGGCTTCACTTTGTTTCCTTTAGTGAAGATGCCGACGCCTGCACCAGGAGCCGATGGACGGGTCGGCTAGGGGTGCCGACATCGCGGGATACCAGGACCAGGTAAGTGTCCTTATATTAACCACTTAAAGACCAGTCACCGCAGTTTGTACTGCGGCTGGTGGGCTCTATTACGCGATTCGCCGCCATTCTACGTTGCTTCGTATAATGGATATATCAGGCGCGTGCACGCCGCCGGAGCCCGTGCGCCACCCACGATCGCTCCACACAGAGGGGAATGGGGATCTGCCAGTGTAAACATGGTGCATCCCCGTTCTGACAGGGGAGCTGAGAATGATCGTCTGTTCCTAGTGATAAGGAACAGCGATCTCTCTCCTCCTCCAGTCAGCCCAGCCCCCCATACAGTTAGAAACACCTCCCCAGGGAACACATTTAACCCCTTCATCGCCCCTCTATTGTCAACCCCATCCCTGCCAGTGTCATTTATAAAGTAATCGGTGCATTTCTTAGCACTGATCGCTGTATAAATGTCACTGGTCCCCAAAAAGTGTCTGATCTGTCCGCCGCAATGTCGCAGTCCCACTAAAAATCGCAGATCGCCACCATTACTAGTAAAAAAATAAATAAATAAATAAAAATGACATAAATGTATCCCCTATTTTGTAGACACTATAACTTTAGTGAAAACCAATCCATATAAACTTATTGCGAATTCTTATTTTTTGTAAAAAAAAAATAATTCGCAATAAGCGTATATTGATTGGTTTTCACTAAAGTTATAGTGTCTACAAAATAGAGGATAGATTTTATGGTATTTTTTTATTTTTTTACCAAAAATATGTAGAGTACAAATTGGCCTAAACTGATAAGGAAATTTTTTTTTTGGGGGGGGGGGGGGGATATTTATTATAGCAAAAAGTAAAAAAAAGGTTTTTTTTTTGTTTTTTTGTTTTTTAATTGTTGCTCTTCTTTTTTTGTTTATAGCGCAAAAAATAAAAACCGCAGGGGTGATCAAATACCACTAAAAGAAAGCTCTATTTGTGGGGGTAAAAAAAAAGCATGTAAATTTTGTTTGGGTACAGTGTCGCACGACCGCGCAATTGTCAGTTCATGCGACACAGTGCCGAATCGCAAAAAATGGCCTGGTCATTAAGGGCGCAAATCCTTGCGGTCCTTAAGTGGTTAAAATTCAGCACCTATAGTATTTATTAGCTGCTGACTTTTCTTTCTTTTTTCTTTTTTTTTTTTTTTTTGACCGGCTGGAACTTCTCTTTAACCACCTGCATTTTTATAGCACTGTTCGCTGTATGTCACCGGTCCCCAAAAAGTGTCAAGTGTCCGCCGCAGTGTCGCAGTCCCGCTAAAAATCGCAGATCGCCGCACAGTAAATAGACTGCGAGTGGGTGGCAGGTGCAGCCACAATCACGTACCTGTACGTTGGGCCTTTCTTTCAAACCCCGCCCAGCCTGTGCTGTGATTGGACACCGCACGAGTTTGGCAGCAGATTTCAGGCAATGATTTTGGCTAATCGGCTGTTTTCCAATCACAACACAGAGCTCTGTGTTTACAAACCCACATAACTCTGCGTGCAATAGGAACAGCGATCTGGCTGTTTTTCTTCTCTCTGATATTCAGATGACAGAAGCCTTATTTTGTAACTCTCGATCACCCGGCTCGGCTTCATTTTGTATTCTTGTTTTTTTTCTCTCTTGCAGCTGATTGAAAGGTCTCCGAAAACTCTCCCAAACTCGGTGATCTATATCAGCATCATGACCTTTGTGATGGGGGCCAGCATCCACCTTGTGGGGGACTCCGTCAATCACCGACTGATCTTCAGCGGATACCAGCTTCACCTGTCTGTGCGGGACAATCCAATCATGCAAAAGCTGCAACCCCCCACCCTGGTGAGAAGGCGGGGGAGGGGTTATACAATGAGATTAGGGTTCAGCACACACACGGGAGGTGAGGAAAGGCGTGTATTACAATGGAGGAAAGTGGGTTGGACATTTCTGTGCGGTCATCAATACTGCACCACATTTCAGGATTTTTCTTGGTAATGGGGTGCTGACCTAACATTAAAAAAAAAAAAAAGTACAGGTAGGAATGTCCATATGAGCCGCAAATTTCTGCAAACCGCAGGTAAGAAAGTTCAACAGCCTCAGCCCGGGCTCCAGCCAAGCCACGCCCCCAATGCATTTCACTTAGCCCCTCAGCCCGGGCTCCAGCCAAGCCACGCCCCCAATGCATTTCACTTAGCCCCTCAGCCTGGGCTCCAGCCAAGCCACGCCCCCAATGCATTTCACTTAGCCCCTCAGCCTGGGCTCCAGCCAAGCCACGCCCCCAATGCATTTCACTCAGCCCGGGCTCCAGCCAAGCCACGCCCCCAATGCATTTCACTCAGCCCGGGCTCCAGCCAAGCCACGCCCCCAATGCATTTCACTTAGCCCCTCAGCCCGGGCTCCAGCCAAGCCACGCCCCCAATGCATTTCACTCAGCCCGGGCTCCAGCCAAGCCACGCTCCCAATGCATTTCACTTAGCCCCTCAGCCCGGGCTCCAGCCAAGCCACGCCCCCAATGCATTTCACTCAGCCCGGGCTCCAGCCAAGCCACGCCCCCCAATGCATTTCACTCAGCCCGGGCTCCAGCCAAGCCACGCCCCCCAATGCATTTCACTCAGCCCGGGCTCCAGCCAAGCCACGCCCCCAATGCATTTCACTCAGCCCGGGCTCCAGCCAAGCCACGCTCCCAATGCATTTCACTCCGCCCCTCAGCCTGGGCTCCAGCCAAGCCGCGCCCCCCAATGCATTTCACTCCGCCCCTCAGCCCGGGCTCCAGCCAAGCCACGCCTCCCAATGCATTTCACTCAGCCTGGGCTCCAGCCAAGCCACGCCCCCAATGCATTTCACTCCACCCCTCAGCCTGTGCTCCAGCCAAGCCACACCCCCAATGCATTTCACACCACCCCTCAGCCCAGGCTCCAGCCAAGCCACGCCCCCCAATGCATTTCACTCCGCCCCTCAGCCCGGGCTCCAGCCAAGCCACGCCCCCAATGCATTTAACTCTGTCCCCTGGAGCCTAATCCCCATGATTAAGCTCTGGGGCAGAGTGAAATACGTTGGAGGCGTGGACTGGCTGGAGCCCGGACTGAGGGGCAGAGTTAAATGCATGTGGGGCGTGTCTTGGCTGGAGCCCAGGCTGAGGCTGTTATACTTTCTTGAAAAGAGGGTAATCCATGTCTCCTTGCTTGCTCTTAACCACTTCAGCCCTGGTAGCTTTGATATACAAGTGCTTCATATTACAAGCATTCTTCTGGAACGGATTAAGCTTGTAATTCAAGGTACTACTGTAAAAACATTCCGATGTAAGTAGGGTTGCACCGATACCGATACCTTTTGCATGAAGAGGCTCCCGGAAGTCAGTGGGCGGAGCAAAGGGGGAGTCCTGGCAGCAGAAGGTAAGCTGGCCGGGGCAGGGGTGTGGATCGCAGCCGCATGTGCCGCCCGTCAGAATCGTTACCGGAAGTGACGGCCCGAGTCTCCGTCAGACTGTACACCGCGATGCTCATCTTGGCACACCCTGCACCAGGCCTCAGTAAGCCTGCAGTCACAAGGGGGCAGCGGACATCTTGTTACACCCAGCCCATATAGTCCACCAACTATATGGTCTGGGTGTAACAAGATGTCCGCTGCTGCATTCTAACTAGGCTTACTGAGTCCGAGTGCGGGGTGTACCAAGATGTCATATCATGCCAAGCTGCCAGTAATTATAAGTGCTGCATTTCAGTGCTACTGCCTACCACTCAGTTCCACCATCCATTGCCCATCAGTCAGTGCCACCTATCAGTGCCCATCAGTCAGTGCCACCCATCAGTGCCAGCCATCAGTCAGTGCCACCCATCAGTGCCAGCCATCAGTCAGTGCCACCTGTCAGTGCCACCTATCAGTGCCCATCAGTCAGTGCCGATGTAGCGCAAATATGCGGCCCCACTAGACAGGGGCTTTTTTCCGTAGGGCCACATTTTTGCGTATCTCCCTTTTGTGCTGGGACTGCACCACAGAGACCGGAGTCTCACCGTGATCTCCGGGCCCCATACTAACGATTGGGACCCAGGAGTCACGATTACGGGGTCACCTGATCGCTGTCATAGCCTCTGATTGGCTATCGCAGTGACCTGTCACTGTGAAGCCTGCCTCCGTGTCTTCTTTCTCTGTCAATGTAGAAGTGACACATACAGATATCAGAGGAAGGGGGCAGCAGACAGAAATGACACTTAGTGCTCTGGACTGAGACAAGTACACACTATAGAGGGATGTCCTTTGTTCATATTTCATGTCTGAGGTTTACAACCACTTTAACTGACACATAGGGATTGATTCACTAAAAGCGGAGACTACAAAGTCTGGTGCAGCTCTGCATGATAGCCAATCAGCTTCTAATTTCAGCTTGTTTAATTAAGCTTTGACAAAAAAAAAAAAAAAAATGGAAGCTGATTGGCTTCTATGCAGAACTACACCAGATTTTGCACTCTCCAGTTTTAGTAAATCAACCCCCATAGTGCTGTTGGCCCGTCTCCTGCCCCACCTTAGCGCCCTCTACTACAAAACGGGTGTTTCAGGTGATTAAGTTCCTCCGTAAAATAACATAAAGAATCCAAAATGGTGCCTAAAACTTCCGTATTGTTCTGTAGGAAGACCTGCAAATGGAAAGAACCAGTGACCAGGATCCAGGGACCTCCACAAATAAAGTGAGCTTTGAGAAAGCTGCCCCCTTTTTTTACTGATTTGCTACTCAAACCGCGTTTCTCAACGTAGATATAATGATCTTTGTTTAGGAACTCTTGTCTTCGGCTGGCCCATACATGACTTTTTTTTTACTTTTTAAATGAAAAAAAAAAGTAGAGGGCCACCCTAAAATTAAAAACAGCATCAAAAATCGTAAAAAAAAAATAAAATAAAAAAACCCTTGTTGCTAGGCAGTCTTCCTAATCTGCCTCTTTCTATTCCATGGCGTGTCCTGCTCCTCGGTGAGCGGCCCCGTTTTCTTCTGGGAACTGTGTGTGTTCCCAGAAAACCACGGGGCCATTCAGAGCGCCGCTCGCTCGCGCGTGCGCAGTAGGAAACTGGCAGTGAAGCCGCAAGGCTCCACTGCCTGTTTCCCTTAGTTAGGATGGCGGCGCCGGCAGCTGATCCGATGGACGGATCGGCCTTGGCAGGGCAGACATCGCGGGCTTGCTGGAAGCGTTCGCTTCTTCGCGCGAGCTCGGCGGGACAGGGCGCGTTTAAAATTATTATTTTTTTCTTATTTATTTTACCTTTTTATTTTTACACTGTTCTTTTAAAAAAAAAAAAAAATTGTCTCACTTTTATTCCTTTTACAAGGAATGTAAACATCCCTTGTAATAGAAAAAAAGCATGACAGGTCCTCTTAAAAATTTGAGATCTGGGGGGTCAAAAAGACGTCACATCTCATATTTACACTAAAATGCAAAAAATAAATAAAATAAAAAATTGTCATTTAAAAAAAAATGGCCCTTTAAGAGCTGTGGGCGGAAGTGATGTTTTGACGTCACTTCCGCCCTGCAATGTCATGGAGACGGGTGGGGGCCATCTTCCCCTCACTCGTCTCCATGTCACACAAGGGGCAACATCCGATCGCCTCCGCCGCTGCCTACGCCCCCTCTCCCGCCGCTGATAAAAGTGATCTCGCGGCGAATCTGCCGCAGATACCACTCTTATCTTGAAGCGGACTGCCGGCCGAACAAGGTGATACCGGGGTTAGGGTAGCTAGCTGCAGCCATAACAAGGATATCCCCCTTCAAAGTAAGGACGTATATCGGCGTGCGGCGGTACTCCTCTGTGTAATGGTTTTGCACAGAGCTGCCCCATCCTCCTCTTCTCAGTTCCCTCTTCGGAGCTCCTGGCCCCTCCCTCCTGTTGAGTGCCGCCCCCACAGTAAACAGCTTGCTATGGGGGCACCCGAGCTGAGTTGCAGCTCCCTGCGGAAGCCAATGGCGCTGCTGTTGTGTCTTAGCCAATCAGGAGGGAGAGTCTCAGCCGGCTGAGGGACTCGTGGACAGCGCCGGACAGGGGTGGTTCTCAGAAAATTATTGGGGGGGGGGTGCTGCACACAGAAGGCTTTTTATCTTAATGCAACTTCTGCCTTTACAACTCCTATAAGTCGATCAATAGATTGTGTACGACCAGCTTGGGGCATACATGGATCAAAATTTGGCCGGTTCAGCAGGGACCAATTTTTTTTTTTTTTTTTTTTTTTTTTTTTTTTCAATCCATGTATGGCCGGCTTTAGTTTACACTTGTGGATGGAGGTGGTAAACAAAGGAGGTTGAGCCTCGTTTTTACCACCTCCCCAAGCTGCAAAGGCGACTCTATGGGGGTATACACATGCTGCGATGCTCTGCGATGTGTAACGGCAAAAGGTATCCCCTCCGTCACGTTCGGTGGACAGCCCTGCCCTCTGAATGCATCCCATTCAAGTAAATGATGCAGTGCTGCAACTGTGAGCAGTGGTGGTGTGGGGCTTTTAAGGGGTTAAAACGGGTGGTGAGAAGGGTGACCTATTGCCTCCTCACTGCCTGTCAAAAGCCATCTGAAATGTGATCCACAGTGGATCGCTCTTCAGAGGGCAACACTTGTGGTAAACGAGCCATTACAGAGGGAGCTCTCAGTAGCACTCCCAGCACAGGGGACACCCAGGGGAGTATCTCAAAATAAGGGCAGATGCATTGGAGCTCCAATACCTGAATAGCACACCTTTTACCTGCTTCTGCACCCTAAATTCCCGCCCTCTTCCTGCTTCTGCCCCCTAAATCGCCCACCCTCTTCCTGCTTCTGCCCCCTAAATCGCCCACCCTCTTCCTGCTTCTGCACCCTAAATCCCCGCCCTCTTCCTGCTTCTGCACCCTAAATCCCCGCCCTCTTCCTGCTTCTGCCCCCTAAATCCCCGCCCTCTTCCTGCTTCTGCCCCCTAAATCCCCGCCCTCTTCCTGCTTCTGCCCCCTAAATCCCCGCCCTCTTCCTGCTTCTGCCCCCTAAATCCCCGCCCTCTTCCTGCTTCTGCCCCCTAAATCCCCGCCCTCTTCCTGCTTCTGCCCCCTAAATCCCCGCCCTCTTCCTGCTTCTGCCCCCTAAATCCCCGCCCTCTTCCTGCTTCTGCCCCCTAAATCCCCGCCCTCTTCCTGCTTCTGCCCCCTAAATCCCCGCCCTCTTCCTGCTTCTGCCCCCTAAATCCCTGCCCTCTTCCTGCTTCTGCACCCTAGATCCCCGCCCTCTTCCTGCTTCTGAACCCTAAATCCCCGCCCTCTTCTCTGACCAATCACAGTGCATCCAGGAAGCTGAAAGTGCATGGGGACAAGTATAGGAACTGTCTTTGCTTATAATATTAATGAGCAAAAAAAAACACCTAATCTTGTACAGTTAAGGGTCTGCCCCATTCAAGTCAACATAAAAAGTTAAAGTTTACATAAAGGTTATTGGTACAGTGAGGGGGGAAAAGTATTTGATCAGCTGCTAATTTTGTACATTTGCCCCACTGACAAAGAAATGATAAGTCTATGATTTTACTGGTCGGTTTATTTTACCAGTGAGAGACAGAATAACGACAAAAATATCCAGAAAAACACATTTCAAAAAAAGTTATAAATTGATTTGCATTTTAATGAGTGAAATAAGTATTTGATCCCCTATCGATCAGCAAGATTTCTGGCTCCCAGGTGTCTTCTCTATACAGGTAACGAGCTGAGATTAGGAGCACTCTCTTAAAGGGAGTGCTCCTAATCTCAGCTTGTTACCTGTATAAAAGACACCTGTCCATAGAAGCAATCAATCAGATTCCAATCTCTCCACCATGGCCAAGACTAAAGAGCTGTCCAAGGATGTCGGGGACAAGATTGTAGACCTACACAAGGCTGGAATGGGCTACAAGACCATCGCCAAGCAGCTTGGTGAGAGGGTGACAACAGTTGGTGCGATTATTCACAAATGGAAGAAAACAAAATAACTGTCACTCTCCCTCAGTCTGGGGCTCCATGGAAGATCTCACCTCGTGGATTTTCAATGATGATGAGAACGGTGAGGAATCAGCCCAGAACTACACGGGAGAATCTTGTCAATGATCTCAGCTGGGACCATAGTCACCAAGAAAACAATTGGTAACACACTACACCGTGAAGGACTGAAATCCTGCAGCACCCGCAAGGTCCCCCTGCTGAAGAAAGCCCATGTACAGGACGGTCTGAAGTCTGCTAATGAACATCTGAATGATTCAGAGGAGAACTGGGGGAAAGTGTTGTGGTCAGAGGAGACCAAAATCGAGCTCTTTGGCATCAACTCAACTCGCTGTGTTTGGAGGAGGAGGAATGCTGCCTATGACCCCAAGAACACCATCCCCCACCGTCATACATGGAGGTGGAAACATTATGCTTTGGGGGTGTTTTTCTGCTAAGGGGACAGGACAACTTCACCGCATCAAAGGGACGATGGACGGGGGCCATGTACCATCAAATCTTGGGTGAGAACCTCCTTCCCTCATCCAAGGCATTGAATATGGGTGGTGGATGGGTCTTCCAGCATGACGATGACCCAAAACACACGGCCAAGGCAACAAAGGAGTGGATGAAAAAGAAGCACATTAAGGTCCTGGAGTGGCCTAGCCAGTCTCCAGACCTTAATCCCATAAAAAATATGTGGAGGGAGCTGAAGGTTCGAGATTCCAAACATCAGCCTGGAAACCTTAATGACTTGGAGAGGATCTGCAAAGAGGACAAAATCCCTCCTGAGATGTGTGCAAACCTGGAGGCCAACTCCAAGAAACGTCTGACCTCTGTGATCGCCAACAAGGGTTTCTCCACCAACTACTAAGTCATGTTTGGCGAAGGGGTCAAATACTTATTTCACTCATTAAAATGCAAATCAATTTATAACTTTTTTTTTAAATGCGTTTTTCTGGATATTTTTGTTGTTATTCTGTCTCTAACTGTTCTAATAAACCGACCATTACAATGATAGACTGATCATTTCTTTGTTAGTGGGGCAAACGTACAAAATCAGCAGGGGGGTCAAATACTTTTTTCCCCTCGCTGTATGTTCTGGTCGGATCGGTTGTGATTGGATCGTACTTCTAGTTTGGCGTAGTTCATGTCCTGATCTCTCATATCTGGACGTTCTTGTCTTCTTCTGCTTCTCTTTTTATATCTGGACGTTTACATTTTTTATTTTCTTCTTTTATGTGACAGGTCGATTCCTTCGAGCTGCTTTATTACTATGACGAATACCTGGGCCATTCCATGTGGTAAGCGTGTGATTATGAATTCCTTTTTTTTTTTTTTTTTTTTTTAAGGGCTTCTATTTGTCTATTTCTGTACCTCCATTGGATACTATAAAGTATATCACATCTGTTCCCAATATGCACGCAGCTAAAGTCATTTCTGATGCGTCAAAACAAAAGGTGTGCTAATCCGAAGCCGGCGACCATAGATGGATCAAAATCCTGCCGAAGCGGACAGATTTAGATCCATCTATGGGCAGGCAGAATAGAAAGATCACTGCTGGCGGCTATAGTCACCGGCAGCGATCGGGCGAATAAAAAAAAAAACAAAAAAAAAAAAAACAGGCTGGTTTTACTGAAGTCGATTTCAGTACAACAAAGCCTGCCCATAGATGGAGTGAAATTCGGCCATTTCCTGCCGAATCGGCCAAATTTTGATCTGTCTATGGGCCGGCATTAGCAGGGGATGTCTGACCATTGTAGAGAGACCAGAGGTCCTTCTTTTGCAGCATCCTGACAGGGGACAATCTTTTCTACTCAGGCTGTGGATGCTTTCTAAAGAACACAGACGGAGTCTTTGCACACTTTTTGGACAGCATCTCCTGAGGAAGCCCGATATATGGGTGAAACATGTTGGGAATTATATCTTTCTGCTGTATCCATAAAATAGATAAGATTTATTGTCATTGTAAAACAAATCACAATGAAATTACATGTAATAAATCTTATCTATCAAAATCCTGTTAATTTGTACTTGCCAATTGCTGTGTTTTTAATTAATTTTTTTTTTTTTTTTAAATAAAAAGTTTTCTTAAATAATTTAGTTGTTACTATTTCTCAAATTAATTTGCACCTTAAAATTCCCATTCTCCTCCCTCCATATATATTTTATTTTTTATGTATATGGAATGTATTCAGCTGATCTATCCTATCTCTCTCTATCCTATCTCTCTCTATCCTATCTCTCTCTATCCTATCTCTCTCTATCCTATCTCTCCCTATCCTATCTCTCTCTATCTATCTCTATCTATCTCTCTCTATCTATCTCTCTCTATCTATCTATCTCTCTCTATCTATATCTATCTCTCTCTAGATAGATAGATAGATAGATAGAGGATAGATCAGCTGAATACATTCCATATACATAAAAAATAAAATATATATGGAGGGAGGAGAATAGGAATTTTAAGGTGCAAATTAATTTGAGAAATAGTAACAACTAAATTATTTAAGAAAACTTTTTATTTAAAAAAAAAATATATATATATATATTAAAAACACAGCAATTGACAAGTACAAATTAACAGGATTTTGATAGATAAGATTTATTACATGTAATTTCATTGTGATTTGTTTTACAATGACAATAAATCTTATCTATTTTATGGATACAGCAGAAAGATATAATTCCCAACATGTTTCACCCATATATCGGGCTTCCTCAGGAGATGCTGTCCAAAAAGTGTGCAAAGACTCCGTCTGTGTTCTTTAGAAAGCATCCACAGCCTGAGTAGAAAAGACTGTCCCCTGTCAGGATGCTGCAAAAGAAGGACCTCTGGTCTCTCTACAATGGTCAGACATCCCCTGCTAATGCCGGCCCATAGACAGATCAAAATTTGGCCGATTCGGCAGGAAATGGCCGAATTTCACTCCATCTATGGGCAGGCTTTGTTGTACTGAAATCGACTTCAGTAAAACCAGCCTGTGTTTTTTTTTTTTTGTTGTTTTTTTTTTATTCGCCCGATCACTGCCGGTGGCTATAGCCGCCAGCAGTGATCTTTCTATTCTGCCTGCCCATAGATGGATCTAAATCTGTCCGCTTCGGCAGGATTTTGATCCATCTATGGTCGCCGTAGTAGCGGGTTGGACTCCTTTTTGCCTTCATTCTTGGTGACATAGAGATTTTGCTCCATAGTGACATGATAACATCACGCAGTTGCTGCAGATTTGTCGGCTGCACATCCATGATGCCAATCTCCCGTTCCACCACATCCCAAAGGTGTTCTATTAGATGAGATGTGGTGAGTGTGGAGGACATTGGAGTACAGGGACCTCATTGTCCAGTGGTGAGATGATTGGAGCTTTGTGACATGGTGCATTATCCTGCTGGAAGGAGCCATCAGAAGATGGGGACACTGTAGTCATAAGGGATGGACATGGTCAGCAAGAATACTCGGGTAGGCCGTGGTGATTAAAGTTTTAGGGCCATAGCAATAGCATTAATATTCTTTAAAAGCATGTAAAAAAAAACATTTGGGGAAAAAAAAAAATTGCCAGAAACCCCTGTTGCTAGGCGGTCTTCCTAATCTGCCTCTTCCTACTCCGCGGTGCTTCCTCCTCTTTGTCAAGCGGCCCTGTTGCCTTCTGGGACATGTGTGTGTGTGTGTGTGTGTGTGTGTGTGTCATGTTTGGGGCTCTCAGTCTTGCTATGCCTCATGGGACTTGTAGTTCTGCAACAGCTGGAGGTCCGATAATTGCATATCCCTGCTCTAGGAGAAGCGCTCTCACGGGGGGTTACCTTGCGGGCGCGCTGCCGAGTCTAGCATTCGGCGTCCATAGAGGCTGAATGCAGGACTCGGCCCTGCCCCCCGGCGCCCGCGTCATTGAATTTGATTGACAGCAGTGAGAGCCAATGGCTGCGCTGCTTTAATCAGTCTATCCAATCAAGAGCCGAGAACCCCCGGGCATAGAGACAGCGCGTTCCCGTGGGACAAGTTCCAGGGCTCAGGTAAGTAAAATGGGAGGCGGAGCTGGGAGGCCGGTCACTGACGGGTGTTTTTTCACCTTAATGCATAGGATGCAGGTGAAAAAACACAAAGGTTTACAACCCCTTTAAGTCAGTATTTTAGTTTTGTAAAGGTGCCCTTATTTTCTTTAATTTTTTTTTTTTTTTTTTTTTATATGTGTAATGTGTCTGCATGCGATGCATTTGTCCAACGGTTGGGAATAAAACATTAAAGAAAATACCAATCCGCGCTTTTCTGTGAGCGTTACCCAACAATGACATCATTGCTCTCAAAACGACTAAAGAAGGCTTTCTAAATACACTTGAAATCGATTACCCAACACAACAAACACTTGATGCTGACTTGAAGTATTTGGCAAACAAAGTAAGATTTATTAGGTCTCTCCAGAGATGTTCAATTGGGTTTAAGTCAGGGCTCTGGCTGGGCCAATCAAGAACATTCACTGGGTTGTTGTGAAGCCACTCCTTCATTATTTTAGCTGTGTGCTTAGGGTCATTGTCTTGTTGGAAGGTAAACCTTCGGCCCAGTCTGAGGTCCTGAGCACTCTGGAGAAGGTTTTCGTCCAGGATATCCCTGTACTTGGCTGCATTCATCTTTCCCTCGATTGCAACCAGTCATCCTGTCCCTACAGCTGAAAAACACCCCCACAGAATGATGCTGCCACCACCATGCTTCACTGTTGGGACTGTATTGGACAGGTGATGAGCAGTGCCTGGTTTTCTCCACACATACCGCTTAGAATTAAGGCCAAAAAGTTCTATGTTGGTCTCATCAGACCAGAGAATCTTATTTCTCACCATCTTGGAGTCCTTCAGGTGTTTTTTTTAGCAAACTCCATGCGGGCTTTCATGTGTCTTGCACTGAGAGGCTTCCGTCGGGCCACTCTGCCATAAAGCCCCGACTGGTGGAGGGCTGCAGTGATGGTTGACTTTCTACAACTTTCTCCCATCTCCCGACTGCATCTCTGGAGCTCAGCCACAGTGATCTTTGGGTTCTTCTTTACCTCCTCTCACCAAGGCTCTTCTCCCCCGATAACTCAGTTTGGCCGGACGGCCAGCTCTAGGAAGGGTTCTGGTCGTTCCAAACGTCTTCCATTTAGGGATTATGGAGGCCACTGTGCTCTTAGGAACCTTAAGTGCAGCAGAATTTTTTTATAACCTTGGCCAGATCTGTGCCTTGCCACAATTCTGTCTCTGAGCTCTTCACGCAGTTCCTTTTGACCTCATGATTTTCATTTGCTCTGACATGCACTGTGAGCTGTAAGGTCTTATATAGACAGGTGTGTGGCTTTCCTAATCAAGTCCAATCAGTATAATCAAACACAGCTGGACTCAAATGAAGGTGTAGAACCATCTCAAGGATGATCAGAAGAAATGGACAGCACCTGAGTTATATATATGAGTGTCACAGCAAAGGGTCTGAATACTTAGGACCATGTGATATTTCAGTTTTTCTTTTTTAATAAATCTGCAAAAATGTCAATTCTGTGTTTTTCTGTCAATATGGGGTGCTGTGTGTACAATATGGGGTGCTGTGTGTACAATATGGGGTGCTGTGTGTACAATATGGGGTGCTGTGTGTACATTAATGAGGAAAAAAAATGAACTTAAATGATTTTAGCAAATGGCTGCAATATAACAAAGAGTGAAAAATTTAAGGGGGTCTGAATACTTTCTGTCCCCACTGTGTATTTTATTAAACACAGTAAAAACAAAGTATATTGAAATGGTTACAATAGCCGTGTGCTAGGTACAAAATCACCACAGTGATTGACTGTAAAATTCTCATAATTCAGCTGACGCATTTCAGAGTATACATGTCTCCTTCTTCAGGTGTCTTTTATAAGAAGGTCAATCATACATCTAAAATGTAGTAATAGCAAAAAGTCAAATACAGAATATACAAAGATGTACAGTGAACAATGTCATTTATAACCTGTATTTTGCAATAATAATGAATAATGTATAAACTCACATATTTTGTGGAGATATCGTAAGCGAGGCATTCCAATAAAGCTATTTAACCACTTCTGGACCGCCCACCATGGTTATACCTCGATACTTTGAAGAGGGATATTGTTGTTATGGCAGCTCTTCTTCAGCGGGCGGTCCGCTTCAAGATAAAAGTGGCCTCTGCAGCGGATTCGCCGCAAGATCACTTTTATCAGCGGTGGTAGAGGGCCCCCCTCCCGCCGTGCTCTGGTGCCGTCCGCCGCTTACCGGAGCTGTCGGCAGCGGCGGAGGCGATCGGATGTTGTCCCTTGTGTGACATGGAGACGAGTGAGGGGGAAGATGGCCCCCACCCGTCTCCATATCATTGCAGGGCAGAAGCGACGTCAAAACATTTATTGTTTTCGTTTTTTTTGTTTTTTTTATTGCATTTTAGTGTAAATATGAGATCTGACGACTTTTTGAACCCCCAGATCTCATATTTAAGAGGTCCTGTCATGCTTTTTTTTTTCTATTACAAGGGACGTTTACATTTGTTGTAATAGGAATAAAAGTGACACAATTTTTTTTTTTTTTTTTAAAGAACAGTGTAAAAATAAAAGGTAAAATAAATAAGAAAAAAAAAAATATTTTAAACGCGCCCCGTCCCGCAATCGGTATAGCGAGAGCAATAATTCTAGCCCTAGACCTCCTCTGTAACTCAAAACACGCAACCTGTAGACTTTTTTTTTTAAACGTCGCCTATGGAGATTTTTAAGGGTAAAAGTTTGTCGCCCATTTCACGAACGGGCTCATATCTTTCACAATATAAAAAAAAAAATTGGGCTTACTTTACTGTTGTCTTATTTTTTTTAATTAAAAAAAAGTGTATTTTTTCCAAAAAAAAAGTGTGCTTGTAAGACCGCTGCGCAAATACGATGTGACAAATAGTAATGCAACGACCGCCATTTTATTCTCTAGCGTGTTAGAAAAATATATATATAATGTTTGGGGGTTCGAAGTAATTTTCTAGCAAAAAAACCCTGTTTTTTTTTTTACTTGTAAACAACAAATCTCAGAAAGAGGCTCTGTCCTTAAGTGGTTAAAAACAGAGTATAACCGGAAGTGTCTCTAGAAATCTGCCTGTAAAGGTAACTTGTCTTTTCATAGTATATTTAAGTATACCATCAATTGAAGATCGAGTACAGCCGGGCTGGCATGAGAGGCATCCTTTTTGTCTCTTTTACATATATTGTATATTCACATCAGTCCCGGCCCTCAGCTTACAATCGAAGATCCTTAACTCGCATTCATACATACACATTTTAGACAGGAGCCACTTAACCTCCCAGCATGCCCTTGGAGTGTGGGAGGGAAACCGGAGTACCCGGAGGAAACCCACGCAGGCGCAGAGAAACCGACTCAAACTCCAGGCTGGTAGTGCCATTGTTGAGATTCAAATCGGCGACCCCTAGTGCTGCTGGGTGGAAGTGCTCACCACTTAGGTTCTTTTCAGTCAGGTGTTAGGCCTTGTTCATGCAGGGGTACTTAAAGCGGAGTCCCCCCCCCCCCCCCCCCCAAAAATTAAAAGTCAGTAGCTACACATACTGTAGCTGCTGACTTTTAATATTAGGACTAGGGTTGCACCGATACTAGTATCTGTATCAGTGCCGATACCGAGTATTTACATAAGTATCGACACTCCTGTAAATGCACCGATACTTTCTGGCTCAGTTATTTGAGCTGTCAGTGGGGTCTCCCCTGTTGACAGCTGAAGTGTTAAAAAAGAAGGTAATTGGAGCTGTCAAAAAAAAAAAAAAAAAAGCAGCCAGCAATGTTTATTAACAACATTGCTCAGCCGCTGAAACACTAAAATTAAAAGAAACATTGTTTCTTTTTGTATCTTTCTGTTTCTTCGTCTGCAGATCAAAGGGATGAACAAATGTTCCTCTGTTTAACCCCATTAATAACCCTTAATTTACTCTAATCGGCCTTAATTAACTCCCTATTCTCCTCCCATTTAATTATTTATTTACCGGCTTTTTTTTTTTTTTTTTTTTCACGTCCATTTTATAAACGATAAACAATTTTTTTTTTTTTTTGTTAGTGAATATTTTTACACATCTATATTTAACATATATTTACACATTTCACATTGAAAAAGTGCAAAATTAAGAAAAAAAAAATCGCTTTTATTTGTAAATAACTTTTCAATGCTTTGTACCATTGCTGACGGCTGAAGTGAAAACAAAACAGTTGCGGTAGGTATCGGTAATTGGTATCGACGAGTACTAAAAAAAAGTATCAGTACTTGTTGTAAAAAAAAAAAAAAATGGTATCGGTGCATCCCTAATTGGGACACTTACCTGTCCAGGAATCCAGCGATGTCGGGTGCTGCCGCCGCCATTGTCGGTAGGAGGCCTCGGCATTGAAGCCTTGCTGCTTCGCGGCTGGGTCCCTGCTGCGCATGCGCGAAGAGCACTGCTCTCTCTTACGGGCCCGGCTGCAGGGGAAGAAGGAGAGGGGGCTGGACTTGTGATGTACCTCCCCGCGGCGAGGTCTGACAGAAGCGGGGACAGGGTACCTGTCAAAGGAGGGTACCAAATGTGGCACCGGATGGGGGGGGAGACAGATAAGTGCAAGTTCCACTATTGGGTGGAACTCCACTTTAAGTGTACACCCATGTGGGGGTTGTGTTTTGCCCACAGGCAGTCCCACTCATTTGGGATGCATCGGCTGCACAGACACAGCCACTGCTCCCAGTTACCAGTGTGGATCCCGGTGTGCGTCCCCAAACGCAGACAGTGTATGTTCGGGGAAATGCCCCCACACCTGCACAGATGTCAGATTGGGAGCAGCCATGGAGTCCCAATTGACATGAGTGGGACTGCCTGTACAAGGATGCATTCCTAAAATGAAAAAAGGAATAAGTGTCGCAGTCCACAATAATGCAGCTCTTGGTGGGAGAATACAATTTTTGTTTTTTGCAATTGATAAAAAGTACAGATCAAGCCAACGCGTTTCGTGGGAATTGCCTCCTCCCTTCTTCAGGGCTGACGTCTTGCACTACCAGAGATGGGTGGACTCCGCGTAGTACCAGAATTTACTGTGGTGGCAAATGCCAGCTTGCGTGAGGCATAGGCAAAAGGAAGCCTTACCCTTTTTGCCTCTGCATCACAGCAAGCTGGCATTCTACCGTGGCGTGCAACAGCCCCGAAGAAGGCGGAGGCAATTCCCTCTAAACGCATTGGCTCCGTCTGTACGTTTTTTACACTTGCAATAAGCAATTGTATTCTTCCACCAAGAGTTGCATAATTGCGGGGACACCGGGCGCTCCTTCTTTCTCATTGCTCGCCCCCCCCCCCCCCCCCCCCACTTACCTGAGCCCCTCATTCGATCCAGCGCCGTGCACGTCTGCAGCTCTTCTCTCCCCTCATTTTCGGGTCTTGCTGGCTTTGCTGGGGCACCGGGAGCCATTGACTTCCGCTGCTGTCAATCAAAGCCAGTGAGGAGGGAGTGGGGGACGGGGCCGAGCCCCCCGCTGTCTGTGTCAATAGATGCAGCAGCGAGGCTCGTGAGTCAGCACGTGCATGAGCCCCCAGGGGAAGCTGCTTCCCGTGGGGGGGCACTGGACATGGAGGAGGAGCCATGAGCAACAACAGGGGGGACCCGAGAAGAGGAGGTTCAGGGCCGCTCGGGTAAGTACTACTTGTGGTTTTTTTACCTTTTTTCCAGTTTTAACACACTTGATAACTATTATGTTTCCATCACTGAATGGTCTGTGTTTTCTTCATTCTAGGTACATTCCATTTTTCCTGATCCTGTTCATCTATTTCTCCGGCTGTTTCACAACAGTGAGAGGTGAAAGCAGAATGCCGCTGTCAGCCTGGTCTCTGCTGGGCCCCAGTAGTCTGTATTACTGGTAGGTGTGGTGGACTCTTTGTATGTAACATATGCTGGAATGTATACAGGCTCCACTCCTTGTATCTGTGTCCTAGAGAAGGCGGGGTTTCGTCAGATTAGGCGACCCGTCAGAATGTGTAACCGGAAGTGACGTTCCGTCGTCGCCATCTTGCTACACCCTGCACTCCTCCACAGTAAGGATACACTGAGAAGGGGGGAAGCGGACTTCTTGTTACACCCACGGGAGTTATGCATTTTACGCTTATTTTTAACAGTAAAGTGAGTTTATATAGTGAAATACAGGACTTGAAACAACAGAAAAGTGTAGCGCTAAACCATATCATAAATGACAATAGATGGGTAGGTATACTTTAAATAAAGACCTATCCATGGGCAGGAAGTCCTGATATAAATGTTATGACTAGAAGGTAACCATGATTAGTCCTCAGGTAGTCATATTGTACATAGGTAAATCCAATGTCCCAAAAGGCAGATAAGCTCACTCCCACCGGAAGGAAAAAAGGCTTACCAGATGTGGTGGACCCGACAGGGCATACGCCGAATTGGGTTAGATAAGGCTTGGGTGGTGAGTGGCTGTCGATGTCTGTGATGTCGCGGTTTGCTGGATTCCTCCAACTGGTCCCCGGGTCCTGGAAGGTGTGAGGTGTCCCAGGAATGTAGATGATTCTGTGGGTCTTGGGGGAGGGGTGAGGAGTTCCGTGGATAGATCCCTCAAACCTATACAGTGTATATATAGGAAGGCCGGTTTACCGGCCTGAAGTTATGGGAGGAGCCTGGAGGGTATTTAACCAGACCACCCAGGATGGTCTGTGTCGGTTCCAGTGCGCGGTAGTTCACATCACAGGGCTGACTCTTCCCAGCTCACCTCACGTTCGGCAGTCTGTGCATTCAATCGCAGGTGCACTCCGGCTTTTCATTCGTGGTCTTCGTCGGCGGTTCCCACTCACGGTCGCAGGTAGTATCCAAACTTTCGTGTCATGTGCAATATCACTCGCAATAGGCTTCACTGGTCAAAAAATTCATGCTCCATGGGGTTGCCATGGAGCATGAATTTTTTGACCAGTGAAGCCTATTGCGAGTGATATTGCACATGACACGAAAGTTTGGATACTACCTGCGACCGTGAGTGGGAACCGCCGACGAAGACCACGAATGAAAAGCCGGAGTGCACCTGCGATTGAATGCACAGACTGCCGAACATGAGGTGAGCTGGGAAGAGTCAGCCCTGTGATGTGAACTACCGCGCACTGGAACCGACACAGACCATCCTGGGTGGTCTGGTTAAATACCCTCCAGGCTCCTCCCATAACTTCAGGCCGGTAAACCGGCCTTCCTATATATACACTGTATAGGTTTGAGGGATCTATCCACGGAACTCCTCACCCCTCCCCCAAGACCCACAGAATCATCTACATTCCTGGGACACCTCACACCTTCCAGGACCCGGGGACCAGTTGGAGGAATCCAGCAAACTGCGACATCACAGACATCGACAGCCACTCACCACCCAAGCCTTATCTGACCCAATTCGGCGTATGCCCTGTCGGGTCCACCACATCTGGTAAGCCTTTTTTCCTTCCGGTGGGAGTGAGCTTATCTGCCTTTTGGGACATTGGATTTACCTATGTACAATATGACTACCTGAGGACTAATCATGGTTACCTTCTAGTCATAACATTTATATCAGGACTTCCTGCCCATGGATAGGTCTTTATTTAAAGTATACCTACCCATCTATTGTCATTTATGATATGGTTTAGCGCTACACTTTTCTGTTTCCTGCTTATATACCTTGTTGGTTGTGTTAGCTGCTTCCTTTTTTGTTTTGTTTTTGTTGTTTATGAGCAGCGCAGAATTATTTTGTAAATACAGGACTTGGAACTCCGTCTGACTGGTTAGATGTTGAATTTTAAAAGCAGCAAACTTCTGTCAGATTAGCAAACCTATAAGATGAGCGGGCTCGCCGCTGCTTTAAAAATTCAACATCTAACCAGCCAGACGGAGTTCCAAGTTCTGTATTTCACTATATAAACTCACTTTACTGTTAAAAATAAGCGTAAAATGCAAAACTCCGGTGGGTGTAACAAGATGTCCGCTTCCCCCCTTCTCAGTGTATCCTTACTGTGGAGGAGTGCAGGGTGTAGCAAGATGGTGGCGACGGAACGTCACTTCCGTTACACATTCTGACGGGTCGCAAAATCTGATTGAAACGGCAGCAATGCTTGTTGGTTGGGAACCGCTCTCCAGAAATATTTTCAGAGAGAAGTAATGGTCCCAGTTCTTTTTTATTTACATAAAACTCAGGACTTGAACCCTTTTACACACACTCCACAATCCGGATTGCTTTGTGTGACTCCTGGAGCGTTCCCTCAACCCTGCGTGGGGGAAGCGCTGGGAAAAGTGGTGGCCCGTCCATACGGGGGCACCACCCCCCCCCCCTAATCCATATGCCCGGCCCCTAATCTACATGCAGGGCACCGGACGCATGGATTCCACAGGGGTTTTTTTTTTTTTTAGAAGCACATGATTAAAGCATGAGACTCTAATTGGCTTAAAAAAAGGGTGAGCTGGGGGGTGGGGGCGCAGGGCACTGCACCCCAAGCCCACTCAGTTGTGTGACTATAGTATATAATATAGTATTCGCTATTGTCTTCCTGATTCTTCTCCTGGCCAATCTGGAAGCGGGTCCTGAGACCAGTCAACCAATTGGCCGAGAGGCAAAGCAATCCTATTGGCCGCCGAGGAGGAGGTGGGAGGAGACGCATGGGAAGCCGCCGAGGAGGAGGCACAGGGTGAAGCCGCGGCCCAGAGGAAGCGTTGCCCGTGACCTAGATAGTGACCCAACCTTGGGGGGGATGGAATCGGCAGGTGGATTTTTTTTCCTGTTACCCCCCCACAAAAAAAAAAAATACCACCTGCCGCCACTGGTTGGGAACAACGTAATGGAGTGCGATGTACATGTGCGAGATCTGGACTCCATTCGCTTCAGTGGAGGGCAGATGAGACATCAGGGGTCTAAAATGAGAACCTGTCTTCAAAATATTATATCACATGAGGGGGGGGGAAGGTAAAAAAATAAAGGCACTTAAAACCTTCTGCAACAGCTAGAGGGCCGCCCATTTGAGACCTCTGCTGTAAAGGCTTTTAAACCGTCGACTATGGATAGTAACATTTACGTTGTTTGTCGCCGTTGTGCGGCTTGCGCAAATTTTAAAGCTTGAAATTTTTGTATCTGCCGAGGAAAGTTTAAGGAAAAAAAATTTTCACAGCCCCCTTTACAGTACACAGTCCCCATCCCAGAACACAGCCCCCCATCCAGCATACCGTCCCCTCCCCCTGCACAGTACACAGCCCCCCATCCAGCATACAGGCCCCCTCCCCCTGCACAGTACACAGCCCCCTCCCCCTGCACAGTACACAGCCCCCCTGCACAGTACACAGCCCCCCTGCACTCCCAGGAGACCCCAAGTCTCCTGGGACAGCACTGCCAGCATACTTTACAGTTAAGAAAAAAATCACTGCCAGCCCCTTCTACACGGCTCCTCCTGTGTCACTCATATTGTAAAACGAAGCTTCCATATACCTCATTAGCTGTTTTTTTCACTGACCTGGTCACATGACTGGTCTCCTCTGACGTTACATAGATGGTCATGTGACCGCTCTCCTCCTCCAATCCAAAGCTACACGAGGAGGAGGAGAGCAGCCAAAAAAATACGTGTAACATCATCTTTTATATTTTACCCACAAATTTGGCTTATGTATTGTTTTCTTTCACATTAAAAAAAAAATTGCATTTAAAAAAACCGCTGTGAAAACCGTGTGACTTAATAACCCACTAATTTATTCTGCATTTAAAAAAATATACATAATGTTTGGGGGTAATGTACAAAAAATATACATACATCTACATAATGTTTGGGGGTTCTAAGAAATTTTCTAGCAAAAAATAAAAAACACTAAAGTTTAAATTGCCATAAAGCCCCTTTCGTTTTTACAAGCCCCAGCTTATTCCTAAAAGCACTTCTACCTAATAAAAAAAACACAAACCATCCATATTTTCCAACAGGCTGGATGCCGAGTGAGGGAAAGATGTCTCCACACCATTGGATGGCGGAAGCGACGTCAAACGTCACTTCCACCCAATGGTCTTAAAGGGGAATTTTTTTTTTTTTTTTTATTATTGCATTTTAGTGTAAATATGTTTACATTCCTTGTAATAGGAATAAAAGTGACACAAACTTTTTTTTTTTTTTTTTTAAAGGACAGTGTAAAAATAAAAAGGGGGAAAAAAAGAATAAATAATGTAAAGCGCCTCGTCCCGCTGAGCTCATGTGCAGAAGCGAAAGCATACCTAAGTCGCACCCGCATATGAAAGCGGTGTTCAAACCACACATGTGAGGTATTCCCGCGATCGTTAGAGCGAGAGCAATAATTCTAGCCCTAGACCTCCTCTGTAAATCAAAACTAGACATTTTTAAACCTTGCCTATGGAGATTTTTAAGGGTAAAAGTTGTCGCCATTCCACGAGCGGGCGCAAGTTTGAAGCGTGACATGTTGGGTATCAATTTACTCGGCGTAACATTTATCTTTCACAGTATAAAAAAAAAATTGGGCTAACTTTACTGTTGTTGTACACGTTTTGCCTTAAGAAAAAAAAATTTCTTCCAGAAAAAAATTGCGCTTGTAAGACCGCTGCGCAAATACGGTGTGACAAAAAGTATTGCAACAACCGCCATTTTATTTTCTAGGGTGTCTGAAAAAAATAAAATAAAATGTTTGGGGGTTCTAAGTCATTTTCTAGCAAAAAAAAAAAAAAGATTTTAACTTGTAAACACCAAGTCTGAAATGTAGGCCCAGTCCCTAAGTGGATGTACGCTCCAGGATGCACATGAAGGTCTGTACAACTGGCAGCCTGTTATTGAATGTATCGGGCTGCCTGCAGGGCATGCCCCTTCGCACGGGCATACAGAATGCTACACCCGTGTGACTGAGGCCTAAAATGTCTCCATATGCTGGAGCATGAACAGTACCCTTCACTGGAAGCACCTGAGCTCAATCATTTTGAGGGGTGTCCACATACTTTTGGTGAGATTGGCCACCCTCATGCTTTTGGTGAGATTGGCCACCCTCATGCTTTTGGTGAGATTGGCCACCCTCATGCTTTTGGTGAGATTGGCCACCCTCATGCTTTTGGTGAGATTGGCCACCCTCATGCTTTTGGTGAGATTGGCCACCCTCATGCTTTTGGTGAGATTGGCCACCCTCATGCTTTTGGTGAGATTGGCCACCCTCATGCTTTTGGTGAGATTGGCCACCCTCATGCTTTTGGTGAGAATGTCCACCCTCATACTTTTGGTGAGAATGTCCACCCTCCTACTTTTGGTGAGAATGTCCACCCTCATACTTTTGGTGAGATTGTCCACCCTCCTACTTTGGCGAGATTGTCCACCCTCATACTTTTGGCGAGATGTCCACTTTTGTCCACATAGTGTATTACTGTATGTATTCTGCTATGTTTTACTCAGCAGTCTTTTCACTTGTTTTGTCTTGCAGGTACCTGGTGACTGAGGGCCAGATCTTCATCATCTTCATCTTCACCTTCTTCGCAATGCTGGCCCTCATCCTACATCAGAAGCGTAAGGGCTTTCGCCTGGACAGTAATGGCCTCTTCTGCTGCTCTCCTTTTCAGCAACTTTGGTCCTCATCGCGGTTTGGATCGTGTGGCTGTGGAATGATAAGATATTGCGCAAGAAATACCCCGGGGTTATCTATATTCCAGAGCCCTGGGCCTTCTATACATTGCACATCAACAGCCTGCACTGATGGTGGCCGGGTCTGGTTATTGCTCTGTAAGCGCCTAAAGAGTGGACCTCAATGTAGACATCTTCTAGTCAGTCTTTTGTCACCCCCCAGTAGAAGGGGTGAAGTATAGGAAACCCTTCTTCCTTTCTTCAAACTATAGTAGAGTGTTTTTTATTTTTATTTTTAATTTAACGATTAAGTCTATTTTAATATTTTATTAACTGCTTCAGGTCAGAAGTGGTACTTTTTAGACATTACGATGGGAATTTTGCAGAAAGGAATTTTACATTTTGACTTGGGGGTTAATTATACACAAAACTGACTCGGTTGCTGGGCTGTTAGTGTAGAGTTGAAGAACAGATTTTATCTCTGTGGCAGGGACATCTCTCACCTGAGTGGCACTATATGGGCAAAAGTATGTGGACTTCCCTCCAAATTATTGATTTCAGGCGTTTCTAGAAGGGTACGGTTAGTGCTACACCATACCCTTGTAGGGACAGTTTGGGGAAGACCCTTTTCTGTTATAACATGACTGTGCCCTTTGCACAGAACCAGGTCCATAAAGACATGGCTTAATGAGTTTGGTGTAAAAGTGCCCTGCACAGAGCCCCGACCTCGACCCAATCCGCGCACAGGGCCTCGACCCAATCCGCGCACAGGGCCTCGACCCTGACCCCCCCCCCCCCCCGCGCCCAGAGCCCCGACCTTGACCCCCCCCGCGCCCAGAGCCCCGACCTTGACCCCCCCCCACGCCCAGAGCCCCCGACCTTGACCCCCCCCCCCCACGCCCAGAGCCCCGACCTTGACCCCCCCCCACGCCCAGAGCCCCGACCTCGACCCCCTCCGCGCCCAGAGCCCCGACCTCGACCCAATCCGCGCCCAGAGCCCCGACCTTGACCCCCCCAGAGCCCCGACCTTGACCCCCCCCGCCGCCCAGAGCCCCGACCTTGACCCCCCCCCACGCCCAGAGCCCCGACCTCGACCCCCTCCACGCCCAGAGCCCCGACCTCGACCCCATCAGAGCCCGACCTCGACCCAATCCGCGCCCAGAGCCCCGACCCGACCCCATCAGAGCCCCGACCTCGACCCCATCCGCGCCAGAGCCCCGACCTCGACCCCATCCGCGCCCAGAGCCCCGACCTCGACCCCATCCGCGCCCAGAGCCCCAACCTCGACCCCATCCGCGCCCAGAGCCCCGACCTCGACCCCATCCGCGCCCAGAGCCCCGACCTCGACCCCATCCGCGCCCAGAGCCCCGACCTCGACCCCATCCGCGCCCAGAGCCCCGACCTCGACCCCATCCGCGCCCAGAGCCCCGACCTCGACCCCATCCGCTGCCCAGAGCCCCGACCTCGACCCCATCCGCGCCCAGAGCCCCGTCCTCGACCCCATCCGCGCCCAGAGCCCCGACCTCGACCCCATCCGCGCCCAGAGCCCCGACCTCGACCCCATCCGCGCCCAGAGCCCCGACCTCGACCCCATCCGCGCCCAGAGCCCCGACCTCGACCCCATCCGCGCCCAGAGCCCCGACCTCGACCCCATCCGCGCCCAGAGCCCCGACCTCGACCCCATCCGCGCCCAGAGCCCCGACCTCGACCCCATCAGAGCCCCGACCTCGACCCAATCCGCGCCCAGAGCCCCGACCTCGACCCCATCAGAGCCCCGACCTCGACCCAATCCGCGCCCAGAGCCCCGACAGCCCCGACCTCGACCCATCAGAGCCCGACCTCGACCCCATCAGAGCCCCGACCTCGACCCCATCAGAGCCCCGACCTCGACCCCATCAGAGCCCCGACCTCGACCCCATCAGAGCCCCGACCTCGACCCCATCAGAGCCCCGACCTCGACCCCATCAGAGCCCCGACCTCGACCCCATCAGAGCCCCGACCTCGACCCCATCAGAGCCCCGACCTCGACCCAATCCGCGCCCAGAGCCCCGACCTCGACCCAATCCGCGCCCAGAGCCCCGACCTCGCCCCATCCGCACCCAGAGCCTCAACCTGGGCCCCGCTGAGCGCGCAGAGCCCCGACCTGTACCCCACCACATTGGGTTCTTACACACACTGTTTGTGTAAATCTGACAAGTGCACCCATCGGCGAACCTGGGACTGGCATGACGGGTGCCGCAGAGGGAAGAGAGATCCTTGAACGTCCTTTCATTGATCTCCCTTTCCTGCTAATGACCCAGAAGCAATGTGTAAAAGGTCACTTCCAGGTCCTGGTGTCATTTTCCCCAGACAGTATGGCTGGGGGAAGAAGCTAATGAAGTGGAATCTGCACTCTTATTAGCTTCATTAGAGGGCAGGTGAGACATCTTTTAGACCCATCACATAGATGAACTTTTTGTCCCCTATGCGATGAAAAATGAAAGAATTTAGTAAAAAAAATGCAAAACAGCACTGGCAGCGAAAGGGATTAAGCTGCAAAGGAAGGAAGGGCGGGCAATTCCATATTTATGCCCATGGTTTTAGAAATGGGTTGTCCAGCAAGTTAAAAATAGTTGTGAATTTCAAGTGTCCACAGACTTTTGGCCATATAATGCAGCTCAGTCCACGTGCCATGGCCACGGTTTTATTTTGGGAGTTATTTACTAAACCCGGAGAGTGCAAAATCGGATGCAGCTCTGCATCAAAAACCAATCGGCTTCCAGATTTTATTGCCAATTCTTAGCCACTTGACCTCCAAAAAATGACCCCCCCCCCCCTTTCACAACCAGGCCATTTTTTGCGTTACAGCACTGCGTTACTTTAATTGACAATTACGCGGTCGTGCGACGCTGTACACAAATAAAATTTGTCATTTTTTTTCCCCCACAAACTGAGGGACTCTGTTCCCAAGTCTTTCCGAGTTCAGCCGAGATGTCCCCAAGTGTTTCCGAGGCTCTCTAGTGCCCCCCCCACCTCTGGCCACATGCGGTATTGCATGCAATAGAAGTCAATGCAGAACAAATTATCTTCGTTTCCATTGACTTCTATGGGGAAACTCGCTTTGATATGCGAGTGCTTTTGGATTACAAGCAACAAGGAACGTATTATGCTCGTAATCCAAGTTTCACTGAGAATATATATATAAAAATTCTGCACAGGAGGGCCGCCCTGTAACATTATATCTTTAAGCGGTTAATTGAATAAGCTGAGGTTACAAGCTGATTGGCTGCCATGCACAGCTGCACCAGATTCTGAGTTCTCTAGATTTAGTAGATTATCCCTGGTTTCTCGGAGTCAGGAACTCTGGCAGCGCCCCCAAGAGGTGAAGGCAGGCAGACAGTGACTGAGTCTATGGCATCCACTCACAACTGCTGTATCAGATTCTGGGCGGACACTTCATTATTGCACCTAAAAGCAAACCATTATTATATTGCAGGTTACCAACTCTTAGATGTGATGGCTGCATTTGTTTTCTTTTTTAGGCTTTTGTTCTTCTTTTTTTCACCTGGTGCTCTGGCCAGTGGGTGTGTCTTTCAAAAGAACAAACTGTCCCGCGGATGTGACAGACCACTGACAGGGGTGCTTACAATGATCAGCATTTATTTATTTATGTAAAACCTTTATCACAAAAGGTTTTTTTTTTTTTTTTTACTGTGATTGCTTATAAAGTGTTATATGGAGTTTGGCCTCGGTTTGTTAGTGTATTTAAATCTGCCAACACCCCCCCCCCCCCCCCCAGACTGTCAGTGCTCTTGTCTGCTGTGCCCCCCGTGCTCCTTCATCCAGAGTGTGTGTGGGGGGGGGGGCTCTAATACAGAAAGTGTGTTACTGGTCAGAAAAAAAGCCTACAAAAAGAGAAAACTAATGCAGTCCTCACATCTGATTGGTGAGCTGCAACATGATGATTTGGGGGTTAATACCACTTTATTAAAATTCTGCACAAATCCTAGAGAGTGATACATCAGAGGGAGTTCTGTATCTTCCATGACTTGGAGGAAGAAGTTCTGGAGATCAAAGCTGCATGAAGAGTCTTCCAGCAAAAGGCAGTGATTGCATTACAATCAGTTCTATACAGGATATGCAATGTACATGAATATATATTTCAGAATAAATTCTATATTTTCATTTTACTGAAGAAAATTATTTTCAATGGGAAAAAGATGGTTTTTTTTGGTTTTTTTTCCCCTCTGGTTCAGTTCACTTCTAAACAATTGTTGAAATTTCAATGAAAATGCTGTTTTTTTTTTTGTTTTGTTTTTTTTCTCTCCATCTGGTATTCCTGCCCACATGAGGTGGAAAGTGTTTTACCTTTTTAAGTGGCAGTTCACACCACATGCAGTTCATTGTGTTTTGTTTTTTCCTGCATTAAAACGCATGGAAAGTCGGTTATATGGTCTTCAATGGCATAGTTCACACCAGTGCAGTCAGTTCCAGAAAAAAAAGTAGAACAAGCTGCATTTTTTTCTGCACTGGACTGTACTGGAACGCTGTAAAACTCACTGGAACGCACCTAAATGCACCAAAACGGCACTGGAACGCACATGTCCTTATTGTAGGTCAAGAAAAAAAAGGGGGAAAATTGCACTGGACTGCATCAAAAATGCGCATGCAGAAAAGCATCCAGACTGCGTTTCTATGGTGTGAACTGGCCCTCAATGCATTCTATCTGTGTGCAGCTCCCTCCCTAGACCACCCCTTATACTTACCTGAGCCTGATGTCAATCCAGCGTTGTGCATGAGAGCACCATATCTGCGCTCTCTTTCTCTGTGTTTGTCTGTGTCTCTCTCTCTCTCTCTCCCCCTCACTCTGTCTATGGGGAAGCCATTGGCTCCCACTGCTGTCAATCGCAGCTAGTGAGGAGGAACCGGGGCGGGGTCAAGCTGCACTGTGTGTGGAAATAGACACATGGAGCACGGCTCAGGAGCGAGCCTGCATGAGTGCCCCCATAGCAAGCGTCTCTCTCTCAATCGGTCTTTCTCTCTTGGTCTGTCTGTCTCTCGCTCTCTCCCTCGCTCTGTCTGTCTCTCGCTCTCTCTGTCTATAGGGAAGCCATTGATTCCCGCTGCTGTCAATCACAGCTAGTGAGGAGGAACCGGGGTGGGGTCAAGCTGCACTGTGTCTGTTTCTCTCTCGCTCGCTCTGTCTGTGGCTCTCTCTCTCGCTCGCTCTGTCTGCGGCTCTCGCTCCCTCGCTCTGTCTGCGGCTCTCGCTCCCTCGCTCTGTCTGTGGCTCTCTCGCTCGCTCGCTCTGTCTGTGGCTCTCTCGCTCGCTCGCTCTGTCTGTGGCTCTCTCGCTCGCTCGCTCTGTCTGTGGCTCTCTCGCTCGCTCGCTCTGTCTGTGGCTCTCTCGCTCGCTCGCTCTGTCTGTGGCTCTCTCGCTCGCTCGCTCTGTCTGTGGCTCTCTCGCTCGCTCGCTCTGTCTGTGGCTCTCTCGCTCGCTCGCTCTGTCTGTGGCTCTCTCGCTCGCTCGCTCTGTCTGTGGCTCTCTCGCTCGCTCGCTCTGTCTGTGGCTCTCTCGCTCGCTCGCTCTGTCTGTGGCTCTCTCGCTCGCTCGCTCTGTCTGTGGCTCTCTCGCTCGCTCGCTCTGTCTGTGGCTCTCTCGCTCTGTCTGTGGCTCTCTCGCTCGCTCGCTCTGTCTGTGGCTCTCTCGCTCGCTCGCTCTGTCTGTGGCTCTCTCGCTCGCTCGCTCTGTCTGTGGCTCTCTCGCTCGCTCGCTCTGTCTGTGGCTCTCTCGCTCGCTCGCTCTGTCTGTGGCTCTCTCGCTCGCTCTGTCTGTGGCTCTCTCGCTCGCTCGCTCTGTCTGTGGCTCTCTCGCTCGCTCGCTCTGTCTGTGGCTCGCTCGCTCTGTCTGTGGCTCTCTCGCTCGCTCGCTCTGTCTGTGGCTCTCTCGCTCGCTCGCTCTGTCTGTGGCTCTCTCGCTCGCTCGCTCTGTCTGTGGCTCTCTCGCTCGCTCGCTCTGTCTGTGGCTCTCTCGCTCGCTCGCTCTGTCTGTGGCTCTCTCGCTCGCTCGCTCTGTCTGTGGCTCGCTCGCTCGCTCGCTCTGTCTGTGGCTCGCTCGCTCTGTCTGTGGCTCTCTCGCTCGCTCGCTCTGTCTGTGGCTCTCTCGCTCGCTCGCTCTGTCTGTGGCTCTCTCGCTCGCTCGCTCTGTCTGTGGCTCTCTCGCTCGCTCGCTCTGTCTGTGGCTCTCTCGCTCGCTCGCTCTGTCTGTGGCTCTCTCGCTCGCTCGCTCTGTCTGTGGCTCTCTCGCTCGCTCGCTCTGTCTGTGGCTCGCTCGCTCTGTCTGTGGCTCGCTCGCTCTGTCTGTGGCTCTCTCGCTCGCTCGCTCTGTCTGTGGCTCGCTCGCTCTGTCTGTGGCTCGCTCGCTCGCTCGCTCTGTCTGTGGCTCGCTCGCTCTGTCTGTGGCTCGCTCGCTATGTCTGTGGCTCGCTCGCTCGCTCTGTCTGTGGCTCGCTCGCTCTGTCTGTGGTTCTCTCGCTCGCTCGCTCTGTCTGTGGCTCTCTCGCTCGCTCTGTCTGTGGCTCTCTCGCTCGCTCGCTCTGTCTGTGGCTCGCTCGCTCGCTCTGTCTGTGGCTCGCTCGCTCGCTCTGTCTGTGGCTCGCTCGCTCTGTCTGTGGCTCTCTCGCTCGCTCGCTCTGTCTGTGGCTCGCTCTGTCTGTGGCTCGCTCTGTCTGTGGCTCGCTCGCTCTGTCTGTGGCTCTCTCGCTCGCTCGCTCTGTCTGTGGCTCTCTCGCTCGCTCGCTCTGTCTGTGGCTCTCTCGCTCGCTCGCTCTGTCTGTGGCTCTCTCGCTCGCTCGCTCTGTCTGTGGCTCTCTCGCTCGCTCGCTCTGTCTGTGGCTCTCTCGCTCGCTCGCTCTGTCTGTGGCTCTCTCGCTCGCTCGCTCTGTCTGTGGCTCTCTCGCTCGCTCGCTCTGTCTGTGGCTCTCTCGCTCGCTCGCTCTGTCTGTGGCTCTCTCGCTCGCTCGCTCTGTCTGTGGCTCTCTCGCTCGCTCGCTCTGTCTGTGGCTCTCTCGCTCGCTCGCTCTGTCTGTGGCTCTCTCGCTCGCTCTGTCTGTGGCTCTCTCGCTCGCTCGCTCTGTCTGTGGCTCTCTCGCTCGCTCGCTCTGTCTGTGGCTCTCTCGCTCGCTCGCTCTGTCTGTGGCTCTCTCGCTCGCTCGCTCTGTCTGTGGCTCTCTCGCTCGCTCGCTCTGTCTGTGGCTCGCTCGCTCGCTCTGTCTGTGGCTCGCTCGCTCGCTCGGTCTGTGGCTCGCTCGCTCGCTCGCTCTGTCTGTGGCTCGCTCGCTCGCTCGCTCTGTCTGTGGCTCGCTCGCTCGCTCTGTCTGTCTGTGGCTCGCTCGCTCGCTCTGTCTGTGGCTCGCTCGCTCTGTCTGTGGCTCGCTCGCTCGCTCGCTCTGTCTGTGGCTCTCTCGCTCGCTCGCTCTGTCTGTGGCTCTCTCGCTCGCTCGCTCTGTCTGTGGCTCTCTCGCTCGCTCGCTCTGTCTGTGGCTCGCTCGCTCGCTCGCTC
>JBBDGP010004494.1:42500-106961 GCA_037952835.1 Lithobates septentrionalis
CAATCACAGCTAGTGAGGAACCGGGGTGGGGTCAGGCTGCACTGTGTCTGTCTCCCTCTCGCCCCCTCGTGCTCTCTCTCTCTTCTTACTCACTGGCTCAGAGGCAGCCATTTGCTTCCGCTGCTGTCAATCACAGCGAGTGAGGAGGAACCAGGGGGCAGGACCGAGCTGCACTGTGTGTGGAAATGGACACACGGCTCAGGGCCGAGCCTGCATGAGTGCCCCCATATCAAGCGCCTCACTATGGGGGCACTCGCCAGGAGTGCTGACGGGGGACCCAAGAAGAGGAAGATCAGGACTGCTGTGAAAAATCATTACACAGAGCAGGTAAGTATAACATATTTGTAAAAAATAATAACTTGAAGTTGGAACACCCCATCTGCCTACTAGTTACAGGTCCATGACTGAGAAAGTAAAGTGGTTGTAAACCTCAGACATGAAAATATAAACAAAGCACATCCCTCTATAGTGTGTACTTGTCTCATTCCAGAGCACTAAGTGTCATTTCTTTATGCTGCCTCCTTCCTCTGCTATCAGCATGACAAGTTTTCCTGACACCAAGAGAAAAAGGGTGACGGGAGGGAGCTCCAGCACACAGCCTGTGATTGACAGCTTCTGTTCCTGTGTGCTGTGTGAAGAGGTGTGTCACTTCCCTCCAATCAGCTTTCAGATCTCTACTCACTGAACTGTGCAGAGTGTAACTTTAGCTCTCCACCCACTTTTTTCTGAATGCTCATACAAGCCTATATATTTCTGCACTTTGGCTGTAGAGAAGACTGCAGATAAACAGGTACAACTTATGGGATTTGTCTCATCTCTGTGTATCACCTGAGGCCAGTCACTTCACCGGGAATATGGAAGGGTTTAGAACCACGTTAACCACTTCAGCCCCGGAGGGTTTTACCCCCTTAATGACCAGGCCATTTTTTGCGATTCGGCACTGCGTTACTTTAACTGACAATTGCGCGGTCGTGCGACACTGTACATAAATAAAATTGACGTCCTTTTTTACCCCTCAAATAGAGCTTTCTTTTGGTGGTATTTCATCACCTCTGTGTTTTTTACTTTTTTTTTTGCTATAAACCTAAAAAGAGCGTCAATTTTGTAAGAAAAAACAATATTTTTTACTTTCTGCTATAAAACATCCAATAAAAAAAATTAAAAAAAAAAACAAATTTCTTCATCAGTTTAGGTCAATATCTATTCTGCTACATATTTTTGGTAAAAAAAGATCCCAATAAGCGTATATTGATTGGTTAAAGTTATAGCGTTTACAAACTATGTCATGTTTTTATGGCATTTTTTTTTTTTTACTAGTAATGGCAGCGATTTTTAGCGGCACTGCAACATTGTGGCGGACAAATTGGACACCTGACATGTTTGACACTTTTTTTGGGGATCAGTGACATTATTACAGTGATCAGTGCTAAAAATATGCACTGTCACTGTATTAATGACACTGGTAGGGAAGGGGTTAACACCAGAGGTGATCAAAGGGTTAAATGTGGCCCTAGGGTGTGCTTGCTGACTGTGGGGGGGTGCTCTGACTGGGTGAAGACAGAGATCAGAGTTCCGGCTTAGCAGGAACCCAAGATCTCGATCTTCTCCCCTGTCAGAACGGCGATCTGCCTCTCCCGGGAACAATCGTGGATGGCCGGCGGACCCCATGATTGGCATCACTTGTGTCCAATCAGCACACGATCGCGTCTGCGCTCCCCCCCCCCCCCCCCCCAGTGTCTATTGCATGAAGTGACAAACAGGTACGCCGTTTCACGCAATAGAGTCGACCTTCCGGCTAGTCGGCGGTCGGAAAGTTGTTAAAGGAGAAGTATGGTCAAAGCTCTTTTGCCCATGTTTCTCCTGGGGATCACTTAATTCTGCACTCTTGCAGAATTAGGCTGACAGCGTGCTAAAATGCGCTGTTGGCTGACGCCACGGAGCAGGTCCGTGCTCTACTGCAGGGATGTGCAATTAGCGGACCTCCAGCTGTTGCAGAACTACAAGTCCCATGAGGCATAGCAAGACTCTGACAGCGACAAGCATGACACCCAGAGCCAGAGGCATCATGGGACTTGTAGTTTTGCAACAGCTGGAGGTCTGCTGATTGCATATCCCTGCTGTACTGGGATCCCGACAAAAATGTCGGGATCCACCCAGAGGCCTGGACCGGCAGCTGGCTCAGCCTCTCGAGCCTGAGCAAGCCAATCCTGCCCCCTCCACAGCCTGGCACTCCAGTGAGTGCTGGAGGGGCAGAACAGAGAGCTGAGGACTGAGCGATCAGCAGTTATCTGATCGCTCAATTATCGGGGTACAGCCGGTGGGGGACAGCTGCAGCTTCAGATTGATGCTGCACCCCTCTAGCTGATTATGTATGTTTGTACCCCTACTTCACTTTTAAAACCGCCGGATCATCGTGACGGCCAGTCAAATATTATTTTCAAGAAGAAAAAAAAAAAATGCGCTCATAAAGTGTATATATATCATGAATTAAACAACACCGTGGTGAATAAACAGATACATTAGATAATCTTTATATAAAAAATAAAATAATGAATTGTGAAGTCAATTAATAAATTCCAAAATGTGAATAACGTCCTCGCAGTGAGTATAGAAAAAGTTCCTCTCCACCCGCATGCAGGCACACTGCGCACTCACCAGACTTCATTCTCCCCCCATTATAGGAAGTCAAATTGCTGATGTGGGAAAATCCAAGGTGTCACACACGGGGGGGGGGGGGGGTCACAGAAATAAAATCCAAACTGCTGCTGCCATCCATTCAATGTGTATGCAAATATTGTAATAAAAAATCCAGTATTGCCATATAGAGAGAGAGGAAAGAACATTCTCACGGTGTAATATTTCAAATAGTTTGTTTTAAAAGATAATATTGCACTTACATTTAAAGAAGACAAAGATCAGCAGTTACATAGTATTACATAGTAGGTGAGGTTGAAAAAAGACCCAAGTCCAACCCATGTGTGTGATTATGTGTCAGTATTACATTGTATATCCCTGTATGTTGCGGTAGTTCAGGTGCTTATCTAATAGTTTCTTGAAGCTATCAATGCTCCCCGCTGAGACCACCGCCTGTGGAAGGGAATTCCACATCCTTGCCGCTCTTACAGTAAAGAACCCTCTACGTAGTTTAAGGTTAAATCACTTTTCTTCTTATTTTAATGAGTGGCCGCAAATCTTGTTAAACTCCCTTCCGCGAAAAGGTTTTCTCCCTATTGTGGGGTCACCAGTCCGGTATTTGTAAATTGAAATCATATCCCCTCTCAAGCGTCTCTTCTCCAGAGAGAATAAGTTCAGAGCTCACAACCTTTCCTCATAACTAATATCCTCCAGACCCTTTATTAGCTTTGTTGCCCTTCTTTGTACTCGCTCCATTTCCAGTACATCCTTCGGCTCCATTCACACTAGCGCGTTTTTTGATGCATTTTGCATTTTGCAGAAATGCATGGAAATTTTTTAACATGGGTTCCTATGGAACATGTTCACATCAATGCCTTTTTGTATCTCTGCATTTTTGGAAAGGCTCAGGGACTTTTTTTCATGCAAAATGCAGCATTTTGCATGTAATAGAATTCAATGGACAAGCATCAAAAACGCAAGTGCACCGTTTTTGATGCGTTCTTGATGCGTTTTTGCCGTTTATTTATTTATTTTTATTTTTATTTTTTTTAGACTGTAAAAAAAAAACGCAAAATGTGGCAAAAACGCTGCTCAAAAACGTGGCAAGCATGAAAAACAAAACTCCAAAAACGCTCAAAAGCAACATGCATAGGTGTGAATCGAGCCTTCCTGAGGACTGGTGCCCAGAACTGGACAGCATACTCCAGGTGCGGCCGGACCAGAGTCTTGTAGAGCGGGAGAATTATTGTTTTATCTCTGGAGTTGATCCCCCTTTTAATGCCAATATTCTGTTTGCTTTATTAGCAGCAGCTTGGCATTGCATGTCATTGCTGAGCCTATCATCTACTAGGACCCCCAGGTCCTTTTCCATCCTAGATTCCCCCAGAGGTTCTCCCCCCAGTGTATAGATTGCAGTCATATTTTTGCCACCCAAATGCATTATTTTAAATGTTTCTACATTGAACCTCATTTGCCATGTAGTCGCCCACCCCATTCATTTGTTCAGGTCTTTTTGCAAGATTTCCACATCCTGCGGAGAAGTTATTGCCCTGCTTAGCTTAGTATCGTCTGCAAATACAGAGATTGAACTGTTTATCCCGTCCTCCAGGTCGTTTATAAACAAAATAAATAGGATTGGTCCCAGCACAGAACCCTGGGGAACCCCACTACCCACCCCAGACCATTCTGAGTACTCCCCATTTATCACCACCCTCTGAACTCGCCCTTGTAGCCAGTTTTCAATCCATGTACTCACCCTATGGTCCATGCCAACGCACCTTATTTTGTACAGTAAAAGTTTATGGTGAACTGTGTCAAATGCTTTTGCAAAATCCAGATACACCACGTCTACGGGCCTTCCTTTATCTAGATGGCAACTCACCTCCTCATAGAAGGTTAATAGATTGGTTTGGCAAGAACGATTCTTCATGTATTGGAATTGCCGGTTTGCGTTCTACCTGCGTTCCAGCTGACTGGAAATGACGTATCTCGAACACCACCCAAAGACCCAAAGCCATTTCATCAGCCTACGTCATCGGGGGTCTGTAAATCCCCCCCCCCGTACAACACCTTGGATTTTCCCTTGTGCGCAATTTGACTCCCTGTAATAGGGATCAATGAAGTCTGGTGAGTGCGCAGTGTGCCTGCAAGCGGGTGGAGAGGAACCTTCTCTATATTCACGAAGGACGTTATTCACATTTTGGAATTTATTAATGGACTTCACAATTCATAATTTTTTTTTTTTTTCTTATGAATATTTTGTAATGTACCTGTTTATTAACCATGGTAATGTTTAATTCATGATATATACACTTTATGAGCGCTTTTTTTTTTTTTCCAAATTTTAGGTGTTATCACACTGTACAACGCGCAGCTCAATATTGTAGTGATTATTGATCGATGTTCAATTCGTTTGCACAGGTTAGGAACCTATTAGACATGTGTGATTAGTTTCGTACGAATCAAAAATTTGTACGAATTTCCGGAAATTCGTAGGAATCCGCAATACGAATTTTTATGCATACGAATTCTGTACGAAATACGAAAATTCGTTTACGGATTTCGGATCCAAATTCCGTTACAACAGAAACGTGACCGGTGTTTTGTTCACCAATCAGAGGAAGTCGGCACAGAACAGGGATGGTGGGAGCCCCCTCATAATGATAAATTCATCATAACGAACTTTCGTTATTTTGCGAAAAGTTTACGAATCTAACGAAAATTGGTATTTCGTACGAATCCGAATTTAATTTCGAACACGAATTACGAAATACGAATTCATTTTCGTACGAAAAAGAACAAAAACAAAACAAATTTATTGACGGCGCACATGTCTAGAACCTATTGGTCCCTATATTATATTTTCTTAACTGGTCAGCGGGAGCCGCCTCCATGTTTCTCACTTCTTGGGTTTCCCTTTTTCCCACCCAACAAATAAAGTAGTTAAAGTGGAACTAAACCCATCGATTTAGGGGTTTCCCCAAACAGTTCTATTCAACGCACGCCGTGAGTAACTGTCGCATTTGCTTGTGCTCTCATCCGAACTGTCAAGCCATCGAATGGCTGGCATCATAACTGACCACACATGTGCAGCAGCCATGGCAGAGGCTGAGGTGGCGGCTTCCTTGGCTGTAAAGGAGATCGGGGTTTAGTTCTGCTTGAGGATCCTTTCACACTTGCGGCTGTGTCTACCACTCCCTGTGAAGAGCAATCTGCGGGGGATTGCTTTCCAGAGCACAATGAAAGGAGGTTTGCTGATGGCTGTTTTTCTTTCTTTCTGCAAAGGTTCGGCTCATCGTTGTGGCGCAGCCCCATTTATTAATTTGGGAGAGTCTGACAGGCAGAGCTACCTGCCAAACTCGGTACGTAACTTTGAATTTGCAGCACCGCGATGCCGCAGCAATGTGTACCTATCGGAGGAGGACCACGTGCGCTTGCTAGTAGGCAGTCTGGGGGTGGTAAAATTTGAAGGTCAACAGCCTATTTTTACCACTAACTAGCAGTAAGTGTGAAAGGTGCCTGAACCACTCGCCTACCGGGCCTTTTCACCCCCCTTCCTGCCCAGGCCAATGTTCAGCTTTCAGCACTGTCGCACTTTGAATGACAATTGCACGGTCATGCCACACTGTACCCAAATTACTTTTTTTTTTTTTTTTTTTACACAAATAGAGCTTTTATTTTTGGCTAAAAAAATGGAAAACAAACTGAAAATTTTGAAAAGTGAAGAAAAGTTTTTCTTAGTTTGTCAGTACATTTTGTAAGTCATTTTTCTCCACTGATGAGGAGGCACTAATATGCAGCACTGAAAGGCAGCACTGACTGGCATCACTTATGGGCAATGATAGATGGCACTATTGGCCACTGGCTGGAATCACTGATGGGCACTGACTGGCATCACTGAGCACTGATAGATGGCACTACTGGGCACTGACTGGCATCACTGATGGGCTCTGACTGCTGTCACTGATGGGCACTGACTGGCATCACTGATGGGCACTGACTGGCATCACTGAGCACTGATAGATGGCACTACTGGGCACTGACTGGCATCACTGATGGGCACTGACTGGTATTACTGATGGGCACGTATGGATGGCACTACTGGGCACTGACTGACTGGCGTCACTGATGGGCACTGACTGACATCACTGATAGATGGCACTACTGGACACTGACTGGCGTCACTGAGCACCGACTGGCATCACTGGGCACTAATAAGTGGCACTGACTGACTGGCATCGCTGATGGGCACTGTTGGGGTTGCACTGATGATCAGTGCCCTGATTACCCGTACAGGTCTCCACTGCGAGATGCCGCTGATCGGCTCTCCTCTCCTCACACTCTGTCAGTGTGAGGCGATGAGAGCCGATAAACAGCACTTCCTTCTTTACATGGGATCGGCTGTGATTGGACACAGCCGATCACATGGGTAAGGAGCTGCGTCATTGGCTCATTACCGAGATCGGGGTTGCGCCGTGTCCTAGGAACATGGCGCAACCGCCACACTGCACGCCCCTCTGAGCGAGAGCGTTGAGGCGCCGTCATATAGGACGACATCCCAGAACGAGAGTGCATCCCGCCCATCGCAAGTTCTAGTAATATGGTGGGCGGGAAGTGGTTAAAGGGTACCTCCACTCCCATGGGGAAAAAAAAGGCATATATATATATATATATATATATATATATATATATATATATAATATACAGCGTATACAATTGTGACACAAGTTATATTGTAATTGAATGTTATTAAATCTGAACTTTCCTTTTCAATCTGCAATCGCTGTAATTTTCTGTAAAATGCAATATGGCCACCTGGAGGCGCTCTGTACACAGATAGTATACAGAACACCCCTCAGAAATGTAATTTCCTGCTCGTGTGATCGGCTCACTGATTTTCCCAGAAGTCTGCACTAAGATACAAGTCAGATTTTGGGCATCCCCTGCAACAACAATGTCAGTGTGAGATTTTTGGTCAGATACAGATTTTTAAGGGAAAATCATGTCTAAAGGGATGCAGACCCTGGCACTTTCCTCATTGGAGCCCTGCAAGTGTAGCAGCTGGTTGATTAATTAGAAAGCCACTCTAATTCACTTAACACATGGACACAGAGAAACAAACAGCTATTTCTTCAGAATAACAAAGGGCCTCTGACGCTGTGGTATCTGGCACCAAGCCGTCAGTAGCAGATCCTTTAAGTCCTGTAAGTTTGGAGGTGGAGCCTCCATGGCGCAGACTTGTTTTTTCCCAGCACATCGCATCAGATTCTCAATTGGATCGAGAGCTGGAGAATTAGGAGGCCAAGTCAACACCTCAAACCCGTGTTGCTCAAACCATTTCTGCAGTGTGCAAGGCGCATTATCCTGCTGAAAGAGGCCACTGCCATCAGGGAATACGGTGTACTTGATCAGCAAGGTTTAGGTAGGTGGTACGTGTCATAGTAACATCCACATGAATGGGAGGAGCCAAGGTTTCCCAGCAGAACATTGGCCAAAGCATCACACTGCCACCGCCGGCTTGTCTTCTTCCCATACTGCATCCTGGTGCCACCTGCTCCTCAGGTAAGTGACGCACCCGGCCATCCACATGATGGGAAAAAAAACCAAAACGTGATTCATCAGACCAGGCCAACTTCTTCCATTGCTCCGTGCTCCAGTTCTGATGCTCACGTGCCCATTTGGCTGCGGACACGGGTCAGCATGGGCACCCTGACTGGTCTGCGGATACACAGCCCCCCCCATACACAACAAACTGAAACAAAACTCAAAAAATGCTCTTTTTTTTTTTTCTACTTTCAACACATCAACTTCAGGGACAACATGTTTACTTGCTGCCTAATATATCCCACCGACTTTCAGATCCCATTGTAATGAGATAATCATTGTTATTCACTTGACCTGTCAGTGGTCATATAGTTATGGCTGATTGGTGTAAGCTCTAAATGGAGAGACATCTGTGTTCAAATCAAATAGTGCATGTACTGTATGTTGTGTGTACCCTGTTTCCCCGAAAATAAGACCTAGCGTGATTGTCGGTGATGGCTGCAATATAAGCCCTACCCCCCAAATAAACCCTAGTTAAAGCCCTTGTAGGTCTAATTTTCAGGGTAGGGCTTATTTTCGGGGAAACAGGATAGGGCTTATTTGGGGGGTAGGGCTTATATTGCAGCCATTACCGACAATCCCGCTAGGTCTTATTTTCGTGGGGAAACAGGGTATGTACTGAATTAGAATATTATCAAAAAGTTTATTTATTTTAGTAATAAAAAGTGAAACTTGTATACAGTAAAACCTTGGATTGTGAGTATAATTGGTTCCAGAAACATGCTTGTAATCTAAAGCACTTGTATATCAAAGCGAATTTCCCCATAAGAAATAATGGAAACTCAGATGATTCGTTCCACAACCATTTATTCATAAATCCTTCAGTTTATAGTCCATATAAAAAGATTATAGTAATGTGACCAGGTTGTGTAACCATAAAATGTCCATCCACACATGGAAGCCTCCACAAGGGGATTAGAAGCAAAAATCCAGCAGGAGCTCCAGAGTATAAAAGAGAAGAGAGGCGCCTCTAAGTGTAGCTATATGGTTACATTTAATGAAGGTACAACATTTAGCAAGTCACATGGTTGATGATTAAAAGAGTCACATCTAAGTATGCAGGCATCCGGGGTAAAGCTGTCCACATATACCGTCCTCCGCACCGCCGGATCTCACCGCTGTCAGTCTGTAATCATTACCGGGAAGACTACCCTGCAGTACAGCGATCTGAAAGCGAGGCTTTATGCCTCCATACTTATGCCCCGTACACACGATCGCACATTCCGACAACAAAATCCATGTTTGTTTTTTTTTTCCGACGGATATCGGCTCAAACTTGTCTTGCCTACACACGGTCCGCACAAATGTTGGCCCAAAATTCCGAACGTGGGAACACGGTGACGTAACAAGACGTACGACGAGCCGAGAAAAATGAAGTTCAATAGCCAGTGCGGCTCCTTCTGCTTGATTCCGAGCAAGCGTGGAACTTTTGTGCGTCGGAATTGTGTACGCGCGATCGGAATTTCCCGACAACGGATTTTGTTGTCGGAAAATTTGAGATCCAGATCTCAAATTTTTGTTTTGTCGGAAGTTCCGACGGAGCCTACACACGGTCGGAATTTCCGACAACAAGCTCCCATCGAACATTTTCCCGTCGGAAAATCCGACCGTGTGTACGCGGCATTAGAGGTGACTGTTTTAATCATCAACCATGTGAGTAGCTAAATGTTGGACCTTCATTAAATGTAACCAAATTGCTACACTTAGAGGCGCCTCTCTTCTCTTTTATACTCAGTTGTGACGCTACTTGTATATCAAGTCAGAATTTATTAAAAAAAACACTCTCAATCCAAGGTTTTACTGTATTATATAGAAGTGTTACACACAGAGTGATATATTTCAAGCATTTCTTTCTTTTAATTTTGATGATTATGTCTTACAGCGAGTGACACCCCAAAATTCTGTATCTCATAAAATTAGATTATTACATAAGACCAATAAAAAAAAGGATTTTTAATCCAGAAATGTTGTCTTAGTGAGAAGTCTGTCCATGTACAGTATAGGATACACTCAGTACTTGGTCGGAGTTCTTTTGCATGAATTACGGCATCAATGCGGCGTGGCATGGAGGGGATCAGCCTGTGGCACTGCTGAGGTGTTATGGAAGCCCAGGTTGCTTTGATAGCGCCCTTCAGCTCGTCTGTATTGTTGGGTCTGGTGTCTCTCATCTTCCTCTTGACAATCCCCCACAGACTCTCTATGGGGTTTAGGTCAGGCCAGTTTTCTGGCCAATCAAGCACAGTGATCCCAGTTTTGGCAGTGTGGGCAGGTGTAGGGTTGTCACCTGTCTGGGATTCACCCCCCCCCCCCCCCACACACACACACACACACACAGATGGGAGAGGAGAGAGGGCGCGATCTGCTCCTCTTCCTCCCACCCCCACCCCTCTGTGTCTGCCCACACTCCAATCTCCGGCGCTGTGCCTCAGGAAAGGAAAGTTGGGGCCAGAAATTAAAATTCCAGCAGCCTCAGAAACATCTGGATGAGAGGTGGTGACTGCCAAGGGGTGAGTGAGCTCACCATCCATCCCTGTCTGTGACTGAAGTCTCCCCCCCCCCCTTCTCTCTCCTGCCTCTGAGTGAGTACACTAAGGCAGATCAGGGTTCTCAGAGCACCCCTTACATCAGAGTCCTCTCCGCACATCAGAGTTCTCAGTGTTCCCCCTTACATCAGGGTTCTCAGAGCACCCCTTACATTAGAGTCCTCTCCGTACACCAGAGGCCACAGTGTTCCCCCTTACATCAGGGTTCTCAGAGCACCCCTTACATTAGAGTCCTCTCCGTACACCAGAGGCCACAGTGTTCCCCCTTACATCAGGGTTCTCAGAGCACCCCTTACATCAGAGTCCTCTCCCTACATGAGAGTTCTCAGTGTTCCCCCTTACATCAGGGTTCTCAGAGCACCCCTTACATCAGAGTCCTCTCCGCACATCAGAGTTCTCAGTGTTCCCCCTTACATCAGGGTTCTCAGAGCACCCCTTACATCAGAGTCCTCTCCGTACACCAGAGGCCACAGTGTTTCCCCTTACATCAGAGTCCTCTCCGTACATCAGAGTTCTCAGTGTTCCCCCTTACATCAGGGTTCCCAGAGCATCCCTTATGTCAGAGTCCCCAGAGTTCTCCCTTACATCAGAGTCTGCAGAGTCCCCCCTTACAGTGAAAGAGAACTCTGCCAGTTCAGATGTAAAAGGGGACTCTTGTGATTAACTTCATATGATTAGAAATGTTATTTAATAACAAAATATATATATAGTTTATAGCACAGGTGTCAAACACAAGGCCCGTGGGCTAAATCCGGCCCTCCAGGCCATTTCATGTGGCCCTCACGCCCCTCCTGCAGCTGCAGGAGAGCTCCAGCCCTCCTCTGGTCCTCCTCCAGACCCCTACTTTCTGCTCTCAAGCAATGCATCCAGCTTCTTCCCAGCAGCAGCATAAGGAAGGAGGGTGCACTGTGATGTAAGGGAGAGTAGGGGACTCCACTTCTGATGGTGGGGTGGCTCTTGACATCTAATGTAAGGGGAGGGGATGCGCTGGACATCTAATCTTACAGATAGAACCGGCCCTTTTGAGGACAATCATAATTGACTGGATGGACTTGTGTCTTTTTTCAACCTGACTAACTATAATGCTGATGCGGCCCACGATGAAATTAAGTTTGACACCTCTGGTTTATACTATAAAAAAAGAAAATTGTTTGGGTTTGACTTAAAGAAAAGGTGGCGACCCTAGGCAGGTGCCAAGTCCTGCTGGAAAATGAAATTGGCATCTCCATAAAGGTGGAAGTATGAAGTGCTCTAGAATTTCCTGCTAGAGAGCTGCACTGGCTTTGCACTTGATAAAACACAGCGGACCCACACCAGCAGATGACATGTCTGTGCAAAATGTTGCATTTGATTTGGAAATCGCGGTCCCAGAGTCTGGAGGAGGAGTGGAGAGGCACAGAATCCAAGTTGCATGAGGACCAGTGTGAAGTTTCCGCAGTCAGTGATGATTTGGGGAGTCGTGTCATCTGCTGGTGTCGGTCCTCCTGTGTTTTAAGTGTGAAGTCCAAAGTCAGCGCAGCTCTACCAGGAAATTCTAGAGCCCTTCATACTTCCCTCTGCTGACCAGCTTCATGGAGATGCTGATTTCCCAGCAGGACTTGGCACCTCCCACACTGCCAAAAGTACCAATACCTGGTCACATGATCATGGGATCACTGTGCTTGATTGGCCAACAAACTGGCCTGACCTAAACCCCATAGAGAGTCTGTGGGGGATTGTCAAGAGGAAGATGAGAGACACCAGACCCAACAATGCGATGAGCTGAAGGGCGCTATCAAAGCAACCTGGACTTCCATAACACCTCAGCAGTGCCACAGGGTGATCTCCTCCATGCCACCCCGCATTGATGCCGTAATTCATACAAAAGGAGCCCCGGCCAAGTACTGAGTGTATCCCATACTGTACATGGACAGACTTCTCACTAAGACAACATTTCTGGATTATAAATCCTTTTTTTATTGGTCTTATGTAATATTTTTATTTTCTGAGATACAGAATTTTGGGGTGTCACTCGCTGTAAGACATAATCATCAAAATTAAAAGAAAGAAATGCTTGAAATATATCACTCTGTGTGTAATGTATCTTTATAATATATAGGAGTTTCACTTTTTGAATTGAATTACTGAAAAAAATTAACTTTTTTAAGATATTCTAATTTTTGAGATTAAAGTATTGGGACGCCTGCCTTTACATGAACTGTAATGGCATCCCAGTCTTAGTCCGTAGGGTTCAATATTGAGTTGGCTCCGCCCTTTGCAGCTATAACAGCTTCAACTCTTCTGGGAAGGCCGTCCACAAGGTTTAGGAGGGTGTCTATGGGAATGTTTGGCCATTCTTCCAGAAGCGCATTTGTGAGGTCAGGCACTGATGTTGGACGAGAAGGCCTGGCTCGCAGTCTCCGCCCTAATTCATCCCAAAGGTGTTCTATCGAGTTGAGGTCAGGACTCTGTGCAGGCCAGCCAAGTTCCTCCACCCCAAACCCGCTCATCCATGTCTGTATGGACCTTGCTTTGTGCACTGGTGCGCAGTCATGTTGGAACAGGAAGGGGCCGTCCCCAAACTGTTCTCACAAAGTTGGGAACATGAAATTGTCCAAAATGTCTTGGTATGCTGACGCCTTAAGAGTTCCCTTCACTGGAACTAAGGGGCCAAGCCCAACCCCCGAAAAAGTGTTCTCCCGGAGCTACACTGATGGCTATCAGGTATAAATAATAGATCTAAGCCCAGGTAGTGCCGTACACCTTACTTGCTTTCAGCTGCCCACAGTTAAAATGGCTGCAGCCAGACTCAGTGGAGGGAGATTTCTGCAGCCTATTTGGCAAGTACAGAATCTCAGTATATATAAAATAATATGCAAAGTGGTTGGAGGGAAGCTTCAGAATGGCAAAATATGTTTTTATTACAAATTATGTGAGCAGACTGCAGTTCCTCTTGAAGTGTAAATGTACACAGCCACTCACTGGTCCCAAGATCCAGCACCCGAGCCGTTTCCTCCCTGTGTCCCTGTACATATACCTGATGCCGCCCTGTAGCAGTCAATGTGTTATGGGGCGGTTGGTAAGCGCTTAAACGCAAAGCGGTGCAATCTTCATTCACTAGACTTCAATGGAGAAGCTGCAGTAAAGCATGTAGTGTGTTTTTTTCATCTGCTCAACAACAAATTGGGCAAGAAAAAAAAAAAAAAAAGCAAAACGCATAAATAACGCGGGTGCAAAATGCACTGCAAAAGGCATTCCAGAAACGGATCAAAAGCAAACGGCATAGGCGTGTCAACCAGGCCTTAGGGCCCTTCCACACCGAACGCAGCCCAAAATCAAGGTAATCCGATGGGCATGTATCACATCATTGCAGTGCAGTTAAAAAAAAGTAGAGCAATCTGCATTTTTCTGCACAGAAAATGCAGGAAATGCGCTACAAATGCATTGCACCATGCTGGTACATTACGGGCGCCCCCCCCCCCCCCCCCCCCCCGTCCATCGCCGCTTCCCCCATCCATGTGTCCGGCCCCTTCCAGGACACTGGTGCATGGATTCCAGGGGGGGGGGGGGGTGGTTTTTTTAAGCACCGATTAGAGCCAGAGGCTCTAATAGGCTTCAATGTAGGGTGGGCTCTGGTTGCAGAGAGTGCGCTCCGATCCCACCCAGGTGTGTTACAATAGCGAATGGATATTCGCTGTTGTAACGCTGATCCTCCTCCCGGCCAATCAGGAAGCGGGTTTTGACACCGGTCATCCGATTGGCTGAAAGGACGGGCGATCCTTTTGGATGCCTAAGAGGAGGAGGGGAGGAGCTGGGAGCCGCCATGGAGGAGGGGACTTGGAGCCGAGCCGCTGCCACCCCCGCCACGATCGGGATAAGTGCCGGACCAACTGGCAAACAGCAGGGGGGTGGGTCCCGCTCAGGGGGGGGTTGTTTTCCGCCTCCTGCCCCCCCCAAAAAAAAAACACCAGCCGCCACTGACCATGTCACTTTAAGCTAAGAAAGCCAAGTCCAAAAAGGTATTGAAAAAATGCACTGCAAGCGCAGCGCAAAACGCATTCAAGCACGCATCAAACGCGCTTCAGATGCAAGTAAACATGCAGTCAAAAAGGCCCAGCTATGTGCAGATCCTGGTGGGAATTGGCCCTGCGGCCCCCATTCACGTCTATCTGCGCGTTCCCGAAACGTGACTAGCAAACGCGCGGTATAAAAAATGTACAGCGCTCATCACCCTTATGCCCCGTACACACGGTCAGATTTTCCGATGGAAAATGTGTGATAGGACCTTGTTGTCGGAAATTCCGACCGTGTGTGGGCTCCATCACACATTTTCCACAAAGTTGGAGAGCAGGCTATAAAATTTTCCGACAACAAAATCCATTGTCGGAAATTCCGATCGTGTGTACACAAATCCGACGCACAAAGTGCCACGCATGCTCAGAACAAATAAAGAGACGAAAGCTATTGGCCACTGCCCTGTTTATAGTCCCGACGTACGTGTTTTACGTCACCGCGTTCAGAACGATCGGATTTTCCGACAACTTTGTGTGACCGTGTGTATGCAAGACAAGTTTGAGCCAACATCCGTCGGAAAAAAATCCTAGGATTTTGTTGTCGGAATGTCCGATCAATGTCCGATCGTGTGTACGGGGCATAAGTCTCCATTCACACTCGTGTGACTTTCTCATGCGACTTTGAACACTAAAGTCGCATGGCAAGTCGTACCCCATGTTTTTTTTATATGACGACCGTTCCAATATGTGCGACTGAAAGTTGCGGCAGCTTTAAAAAAAAAAAAAAACGGTTCCTGCGCTACTTTTGGTCCAACTTTTCGTAGTGCCGTAGACTGCCATGTAAAACCCTCTAAAGTCGCACCTAAATGTTATACATGCGACAGTTGTCCATTATCATTGGTCAGAGCCAAAGTCGCACCCAAGTCGCGCCCATCCAAAGTTGCGTTCAAATTCGCACAAGAGTGAACGGGGCCTAAAAGATGGGGGGGGGGGTGTTTGGTGTGCATAGGGCCGCCCCCCCCCCCCCTCTAGTGATTGGGTTGCCTTGTGCGTGTTGCGGCGGGAAAAAAAAAACGCATTTGTACGCTCATGCGATGTGAAAGGGGCCTACGGGAAATCGTTTTTCTGAGCGCGCACAAAAAAAACGCACGAAGGTTGCAGATTTCAGCTTCTCCGGTGCAGATAATCCGGCGTTGATGAAGCCATGTTTGTATTTATGAGAATAGAGGAATGGCGGTTCTGCGGGTCGCTCAGCCCGATGCCTATAAATACTTTATGAGAACGAAGTCTTATGTGACGGGCCGCTTTATGACGGTAATAAGACCCTGCAGGTGGCGGAATCTGACCCCCCATCCCCCCCCCCCTGGAGTCTCCATGACGATCGAATAATTATGGCAGGACGTTCCCCGGTCTTCCTGGATGGACTTTAGCATCGGAACACAAAGCAGGAAGCAGCGGCGGCACATCTCGGAGGTGACATGGTAAGACCTTCCATTCACCAGAAAAAATACCCCCGATTTCCCCCGATTTGAACGAATTGTCCCGTGTGTTGGATACATTGTACTAACATTCGTATTGTGATCTCTGCAGACCAAGTTCCTGTCTCAGGATGCCATTCAAAGTAAGAAATGTACATGAAGTGTGGAGTGTGTGTTGTGTGTATTGATCGGAAGAATATCAATATAATATAATATACATCAAGTAATTCAATAACTAGGCGTATGTTATATATATCGATTAACCCCTTCATGACGACAAAAAACGAATCTGAACACCTGAACTAAGTATTGTAACTTTTTTCTTGTTAAAAAAAGTATTGTAACTTTGTACGTCACTTGTGTTCGTAAAACTGGACACATCGTCGCGGCTACTTCGTATATTAGAAATAAATAGCGAGGCCTCAAAGTCATTTAAGGGGTACCCCCAACCTGAACCCGGAGACCTCCCCCCGATGGTCACCAGAGAACAAAAGAGGAAACCGACTCTCTACCCAAACACTGAATAAACAATTTTAAAAAAAAAAGTATATTTTTATTAATACATTAAAAATAGTAATATCCAGATACAAAAAGGTTAATATCTCAGCACCCGAACTATTTTAAAAAGTATATTTTCACGAATACGTTATTTAACCGCTTCCGCCCCGGAAGATTTTATCCCCCCCCCCCCCCTTCCTGACCAGAGCACTTTTTCTGCGATTCGGCACTGCGTCGCTTTAACTGACAATTGCGCGGTCGTTGCGACGTCGCCCCCCCCCCCCCCCAAACAAAAATCGACATCCTTTTTTTTCCCCCCACAAATAGAGCTTTCTTTTGGTGGTATTTGGTCGCCTCTGCGGTTTTTATTTTTTGCGCTATAAACAAAAAAAAAGACCGACAATTTTGAAAAAAAAAAAAAAAATCAATATTTTTTACTTTTCGCTATAATAAAGATCCCCCAAAAATATATAAAAAAAACTATTTTTTTTCCTCAGTTTAGGCCGATATGTATTCTTCTACATATTTTTGGTAAAAAAAAAAAAATCACAATAAGCGTATATTGATTGGTTTGCGGAAAAGTTATAGCGTCTACAAAATAGGGGATATATTTATGGCATTTTTATTATAATTTTTTTTTTATTAGTAATGGCGGCGATCTGCGATTTTTGTCGTGACTGCAACATTATGGCGGACACATCGGACACTTTTGTCACTATTTTGGGACCTTAATCATTTATACAGCAATAAAAATGCACTGATTACTGTATAACTGACACTGGCAGGGAAGGGGTTAAACACTAGGGGGCGATCAAGGGGTTAAGTGTGTCCTAGGGAGTGATTCTAACTGTGGGGGGGAGGGGCTTCCACTGACATGACAGCGATCACTGCTCCCCGATGACAGGGAGCAGTGGATCTCTTTTATGTCACAAGGCAGGACGGGGAAATTGTTCACATAGACATCTCTCCATTCTGCGCTCCGTGACACGATCGTGGGACACCGGCGGATATCGAGACAGCCAGTCCCACGGGCATGGTCACACTGTACGCGGTAGGTGCATGCGCCCGCTAGGCCTGCCAATTAAAGAGGACGTACAGGTACGCCCATTTGCCCACCGCTGCCATTGTGCCGACGTGTATCGACGTGCAGCGGTCAGCAAGTGGTTAAAAATAGTATTATCCAGATACAAAAAGTGTAATATTTTATTAATTCCTTCATGCATAAGCCTTTTTTTTTTTTTTTTTTTGACATTTGTTATTTACAAGTTTAAATCTGTATTTTTTTTACTAGAAAATTATTTGGAACCCCCAAACATATATATATATATATATATATATATATATATATATATATATATATATATATATATATTTTTAACAAAGACCCTAGAGAATAAAATGACTGTATTTGCACAGCGGTCTTTCAAATGCAATTTTTGTTGGACGAAATACACTTTCATGAATTAAAGAGGAAGTAAACCCTGATGGGTTTTACTTCCCCTTTTGCTCCCCACAAGGCCTGCAAAGTAAAAGCATAATGGGCTAGTATGCATCGTATACTAGCCCATTATATGACACTTACCTGCATACGAATCCATTGCTGTCCCCTGTGCAGGCCACATCCATCTTCGCCCCCTCTTCCTTCCGGTGGGCCGCGGACTCCGGCTGTGTGACTGGGCGGAGCCGCGTGACGTCACTCACGGCAGACGCTGGGGGAAGAAACGGCACGAGTCGCGCTGAATGCTCAGCGCGACTCGCGCATGCTCAGTAGGGAACCAGGAGTTAAGGGAACCAGGAGAGAAGCCGAAAGTCTTCACCGCCTGGTTCCCTTACCAGGAATGGCGGCGGCAGCACCCGGGAGTCGATCCGAAGATCGGCTGGGGTGCCGACATCGCTGGACTCCCTGGACAGGTAAGGGTCCTAATATTAAAAGTCAGCAGCTGCGGTATTTGTAGCTGCTGACCTTTCATTTTTTTTTCCCCAGGCGGAAATCCGCTTTAAGTCTTCAGTAAACAGGAAGTGATGTCATGACTTCGCTTTCGGGGTTACTGGATCCGAGACCCGATCGAAGACGATTCCGGTGTTTCATCAGATTTGGCGACCCGTCAGAAGGTGTAAACGGAAGTGACGTTACGTCGCCGCCATCTTGCTACACCCGGCACTCGCCCACAGTAAGGATGGAGTGGGAAGGGCATAGCTCCCAACTGTCCCGGATTTGGAGCAATGTCCCTCTTGTCCCTCTTTCCTCCTCATTTGTCCCTCATTTTGGTCTGATCTGTATAAATGTATATAAAATGCACTTTTTATCTATCAAAAAGTGTTTTCCCAGCGCTAAAACTTTCATGTGATTTCTAAATTGATGAATCTGTAAATTCTAAAAGCCAATATAAAGGAATAGTAGTGGTAAAAAAAAAAGCACTTGTGGGTTTAACCAATCTTGTTTTTTTGTAAAATTCTCCATTAAAGGGGGCGTGGCAAGGGGTGTGTCCTGTGCCTGCATACTTTTGCTGATAGGTGTCCCTCATTCCCATCTCAAAAAGTTGGGAGGTGTGGAAGGGGGCAAGCGGACATCTTGTTACACCCACTGTAGCTTTGCATTCTACACTTATTTTTAACTGTAAACTGAGGTTATATAGGGAAATACAGGACTTAGAACTCCGTTTGACCGTTTTGATGTTGAATTTTAAAAGCAGCGGCGAGCCTTCCTCATCTCACAGGTTTAATAATCTGACAGAAGTTCGCTGCTTTTAAAATTTGAGGTACAAGCTGCCAGACGGAGTTCTAAGTCCTGTATTCCACTATATAACCTCAGTTTACAGTTAAAAATAGGTGTAAAATGCAAAACTCTGGTGGGTGTAACAAGATGTCCGCTTTCCTCCTTCTCGGTGTATCCTTACTGTGGGCGAGTGCGGGGTATAGCAAGATGGCGGCGATGTAACGTCACTTCCGTTACACATTCTGACGGTTCGCCAAATCTGACGAAACACCGGCTTCGTTCGGGTCTTGTCCAAATCATTTGGTGGAGGGGGGGGAATTATGGTGTTGGGGTTGTTTTTCAGGGGTTGGGGTTGGCCCCTTAGTTGCAGTGAAGGGAACTCTTAAGGCGTCAGCATACCAAGACATTTTGGACAATTTCATGCTCCCAACTTTGTGGGAACAGTTTGGGGACGGCCCCTTCCTGTTCCAACATGACTGCCCACCAGTGCACAAAGCAAGGTCCATAAAGACATGGATGAGCGCGTTTGAGGTGGAGGAACTTGACTGGCCTGCACAGAGTCCTGACCTCAACCCAATAGAACACCTTTGGGGTGAATTAGTGTGGAGACTGCGAGCCAGGCCTTCTCGTCCAACATCAGAGCCTGACCTCACAAATCCTCTTCTGGAAGAACGGTCAAACATTCCAATAGACACCCTCCTAAACCTTGTGGACGGCCTTCCCAGAAGAGTTGAAGCTGTTATAGCTGCAAAGGGCGGAGCCAACTCAATATTGAACCCTACGGACTAAGACTGGGATGTCATTAAAGTTCATGTGTGTGTAAAGGCAAGCGTCCCAATACTTCTGGTAATATAGTGTATCATGAGGTGTAGATAGAGTCATTTTTAGAAGGGGTTCCCTGAGACCGTAAAAAGTTATTTCAAGTGTTCCTCTGTGTTGAAAAGGCGGATTTAGAAAACAAATACACCAATTACTAGAACCACTGACATTTATTTCCTATACTTCCCAAACACAGAATTCAAAGAATGTTTTTCCCTGTACGATAAGAAGGGAAGAGGCAAGATTCTCACCGGAGACCTGATGACTGTCATGCGCTGTCTGGGAACATGTCCCACCCCCAGTGAAATCACTCGTCATCTGCAGATTGAAAAAATCGGTATGTACCAGTGAGAAAGCAAACCCTATTCTTTATAAATACAGAATCCTTATTACCCCATCAAAGGAGGTGAGCTAAAAAAAATCCGATGGAACTGATCTGCTGACTTGAGGCTCATGGACACAGACATTTGCACAGGGGTCAAGTCCTGGGAACTCACCCAAGATTCCCCTCACTGTGCCCATCAATTGCAGCCTCACTGTGTCCATCAAATGCAGCCTTACTGTGCCCATCATTGCAGCCTCACTGTGCCCATCATTGCAGCCTCACTGTGCCCATAAAATGCAGCCTCACTGTGCCCATCAAATGCAGCCTCACTGTACCCATCATTGCAGACTCATTGTGCCCATCAACTGCAGCCTCACTGTGCCCATCAATGCAGAATCACTGTGCCCATCAAATGCAGCCTCACTGTGCCCATCAAATGCAGCCTCATTGTGCCCGTCAAATGCAGGCTCACTTTGCCCATCATTGCAGCCTCACTGTGCCCATCAAATGCAGCCTCACTGTGCCCATCAAATGCAGCCTCATTGTGCCCATCATTGCAGACTCATTGTGCCCATCAAATGCAGCCTCACTGTGTCCATCAATGCAGACTCACTGTGCCCATCAAATGCAGCCTCACTGTGCCCATCAAATGCAGCCTCATTGTGCCCGTCAAATGCAGGCTCACTTTGCCCATCATTGCAGCCTCACTGTGCCCATCAAATGCAGCCTCACTGTGCCCATCAAATGCAGCCTCATTGTGCCCATCATTGCAGACTCATTGTGCCCATCAAATGCAGCCTCACTGTGCCCATCAATGCAGCCTCACTGTGCCCATCAATGCAGACTCACTGTCCCATCAATGCAGAATCACTGTGCCCATCAAATGCAGCCTCACTGTGCCCATCAAATGCAGCCTCATTGTGCCCGTCAAATGCAGGCTCACTTTGCCCATCATTGCAGCCTCACTGTGCCCATAAAATGCAGCCTCACTGTGCCCATCAAATGCAGCCTCACTGTAACCATCATTGCAGACTCATTGTGCCCATCAACTGCAGCTTCACTGTGCCCATCAATGCAGAATCACTGTGGCCATCAAATGCAGCCTCACTGTGCCCATCAAATGCAGCCTCATTGTGCCCGTCAAATGCAGGCTCACTTTGCCCATCAAATGCAGCCTCACTGTAACCATCATTGCAGACTCATTGTGCCCATCAAATGCAGCCTCATTGTGCCCGTCAAATGCAGCCTCACTGTGCCCATCAAATGCAGCCTCACTGTGCCCATCAAATGCAGCCTCATTGTGCCCATCATTGCAGACTCATTGTGCCCATCAAATGCAGCCTCACTGTGCCCATCAATGCAGACTCACTGTGCCCATCAAATGCAGCCTCACTGTGCCCATCAAATGCAGCCTCATTGTGCCCGTCAAATGCAGGCTCACTTTGCCCATCATTGCAGCCTCACTGTGCCCATCAAATGCAGCCTCACTGTGCCCATCAAATGCAGCCTCATTGTGCCCATCATTGCAGACTCATTGTGCCCATCAAATGCAGCCTCACTGTGCCCATCAATGCAGCCTCACTGTGCCCATCAATGCAGACTCACTGTCCCATCAATGCAGAATCACTGTGCCCATCAAATGCAGCCTCACTGTGCCCATCAAATGCAGCCTTACTGTGCCCATCATTGCAGACTCATTGTGCCCATCAAATGCAGGCTCACTTTGCCCATCATTGCAGCCTCACTGTGCCCATTAAATGCAGCCTTACTGTGCCCATCAAATGCAGCCTTACTGTGCCCATCATTGCAGACTCATTGTGCCCATCAAATGCAGCCTTGCTGTGCCCATCATTGCAGACTCACTGTGCCCATCATTGCAGCCTCACTGTGCCCATCATTGCAGCCTCACTGTGCCCATCATTGCAGACTCACTGTGCCCATCATTGCAGCCTCACTGTGCCCATCATTGCAGCCTCACTGAGCCCATCAAATGCAGACTCACCTGTGCCCATCAAATGCAGCCTCACTGTGCCCATCATTGCAGAATCACTGTGCCCATCAAATGCAGGGTCACTGTACCCATCATTGCAGCCTCACTGTGCCCATCAAATGCAGCCTCACTGTGCCCATCAAATGCAGCCTCACTGTGCCCATCACATGCACCCTTACTGTGCCCATCAAATGCAGCCTTACTGTGCCCATCATTGCAGACTCATTGTGCCCATCAAATGCAGCATTGCTGTGCCCATCATTGCAGACTCACTGTGCCCATCATTGCAGCCTCACTGTGCCCATCATTGCAGCCTCACTGTGCCCATCAAATGCAACCTCACTGTGCCCATCAAATGCAGCCTCACTGTGCCCATCATATGCAGCCTCACTGTACCCATCATTGCAGCCTCACTGTGCCCATCAAATGCAGCCTCACTGTGCCCATCAAATGCAGGATCACTGTACCCATCATTGCAGCCTCACTGTGCCCATCAAATGCAGACTCACCTGTGCCCATCAAATGCAGCCTCATTGTGCCCATCATTGCAGACTCATTGTGCCCATCAAATGCAGCCTCACTGTGCCCATCAATGCAGCCTCACTGTGCCCATCTATGCAGACTCATTGTCCCATCAATGCAGAATCACTGTGCCCATCAAATGCAGCCTCACTGTGCCCATCAAATGCAGCCTCATTGTGCCCGTCAAATGCAGGCTCACTTTGCCCATCATTGCAGCCTCACTGTGCCCATCAAATGCAGCCTCACTGTGCCCATCAAATGCAGCCTCATTGTGCCCATCATTGCAGACTCATTGTGCCCATCAAATGCAGCCTCACTGTGCCCATCAATGCAGCCTCACTGTGCCCATCAATGCAGACTCACTGTCCCATCAATGCAAAATCACTGTGCCCATCAAATGCAGCCTCACTGTGCCCATCAAATGCAGCCTCATTGTGCCCGTCAAATGCAGGCTCACTTTGCCCATCATTGCAGCCTCACTGTGCCCATTAAATGCAGCCTTACTGTGCCCATCAAATGCAGCCTTACTGTGCCCATCATTGCAGACTCATTGTGCCCATCAAATGCAGCCTTGCTGTGCCCATCATTGCAGACTCACTGTGCCCATCATTGCAGCCTCACTGTGCCCATCATTGCAGCCTCACTGTGCCCATCATTGCAGACTCACTGTGCCCATCATTGCAGCCTCACTGTGCCCATCATTGCAGCCTCACTGTGCCCATCAAATGCAGACTCACCTGTGCCCATCAAATGCAGCCTCACTGTGCCCATCATTGCAGAATCACTGTGCCCATCAAATGCAGGGTCACTGTACCCATCATTGCAGCCTCACTGTGCCCATCAAATGCAGCCTCACTGTGCCCATCAAATGCAGCCTCACTGTGCCCATCACATGCACCCTTACTGTGCCCATCAAATGCAGCCTTACTGTGCCCATCATTGCAGACTCATTGTGCCCATCAAATGCAGCATTGCTGTGCCCATCATTGCAGACTCACTGTGCCCATCATTGCAGCCTCACTGTGCCCATCATTGCAGCCTCACTGTGCCCATCAAATGCAACCTCACTGTGCCCATCAAATGCAGCCTCACTGTGCCCATCATATGCAGCCTCACTGTACCCATCATTGCAGCCTCACTGTGCCCATCAAATGCAGCCTCACTGTGCCCATCAAATGCAGGATCACTGTACCCATCATTGCAGCCTCACTGTGCCCATCAAATGCAGACTCACCTGTGCCCATCAAATGCAGCCTCATTGTGCCCATCATTGCAGACTCATTGTGCCCATCAAATGCAGCCTCACTGTGCCCATCAATGCAGCCTCACTGTGCCCATCTATGCAGACTCACTGTCCCACCAATGCAGAATCACTGTGCCCATCAAATGCAGCCTCACTGTGCCCATCAAATGCAGCCTCATTGTGCCCGTCAATTGCAGGCTCACTTTGCCCATCATTGCAGCCTCACTGTGCCCATTAAATGCAGCCTTACTGTGCCCATCAAATGCAGACCTACTGTGCCCATCATTGCAGACTCATTGTGCCCATCAAATGCAGCCTTGCTGTGCCCATCATTGCAGACTCACTGTGCCCATCATTGCAGCCTCACTGTGCCCATCATTGCAGCCTCACTGTGCCCATCATTGCAGACTCACTTTGCCCATCATTGCAGCCTCACTGTGCCCATCATTGCAGCCTCACTGTGCCCATCAAATGCAGACTCACCTGTGCCCATCAAATGCAGCCTCACTGTGCCCATCATATGCAGCCTCACTGTTCCCATCATTGCAGAATCACTGTGCCCATCAAATGCAGGGTCACTGTACCCATCATTGCAGCCTCACTGTGCCCATCAAATGCAGCCTCACTGTGCCCATCAAATGCAGCCTCACTATGCCCATCATATGCAGCCTCACTGTACCCATCATTGCAGCCTCACTGTGCCCATCAAATGCAGCCTCACTGTGCCCATCAAATGCAGGATCACTGTACCCATCATTGCAGACTCACCTGTGCCCATCATTGCAGACTCACTTTGCCCATCATTGCAGCCTCACTGTGCCCATCATTGCAGCCTCACTGTGCCCATCAAATGCAGACTCACCTGTGCCCATCAAATGCAGCCTCACTGTGCCCATCATATGCAGCCTCACTGTTCCCATCATTGCAGAATCACTGTGCCCATCAAATGCAGGGTCACTGTACCCATCATTGCAGCCTCACTGTGCCCATCAAATGCAGCCTCACTGTGCCCATCAAATGCAGCCTCACTATGCCCATCATATGCAGCCTCACTGTACCCATCATTGCAGCCTCACTGTGCCCATCAAATGCAGCCTCACTGTGCCCATCAAATGCAGGATCACTGTACCCATCATTGCAGACTCACCTGTGCCCATCAAATGCAGACTCATCTGTGCCTGGATTATACACAGCATGGATCTCCCGCTGTGTCACGGAGCTTGGGTCCCGCCTCCTACAATGCCGGTGGCTTCTGTGATGAAAATTGAATCAGTGTGACATCTATCACAGGAGCCAGTCTAGGAGGCGGGACTTTTTTACAGTGGCCAGCCGCCGAACATTGCAGTGTGTGAGGTACACAAAAGGAGGAGGAGGGAGGGAGGGGAGGACTCCATACCTGAGCCTCCCAGGATCGGCCCTGGGCGCCACTGCAGCCACAGCGCAAGGCAGCCCCAGGGCAAGCGGCCTACCGGTAAATTTCCTGGTATCCCGACATTGGACTTGGAAGCAGGTAAATGTTTTCAGATGAAAATGGCTTGCTTTAAAGTTACTTTGGCTTTCACAGTGACTTGTATGGGGAAGAAAACAATTGAGATGCAAATGCAGGGCTTTAGTCCTGCAGGAATGCATGGGAACGGCGTTCCTGTACTTTTTCCACAGCAGGAACACCGTTCCCGTCAGCAGCAGAGCTGGATTGGGCTTACCGGGATACTGGGAAAGGCAGGCCCATTATTTCCCAGCAGACCCATCATTGAGTCTGCAATGATGGGTATCCCGGTAAGCCAGTCCGGCCCTGCTGCTAACGGAAACGGTGTTCCTGCTGTGGAAAAAAGTACAGGAACGCCGTTCCCATGCGTTCCTACAGGACTCAAGCCCCGCATTTGCATCTCAATTGTTTTTCTTCCCCATACAAGTCACTGTGAAAGCCCAAGTAACTCAAAAGCAAGCCATTTTCATATGAGAACATTTACCTGCTTCCAAGTCCAATGCCCAGAGAAGGGTTAGGTTTTTAGTGTTGTCTGTGTCCCTGGTAGGAAGTACGGCGCAACAAACCCGGCATGTTTGGGTGCCTGGGAGGCCATTGCCATTTACCTTTGCTTTTGGATCTCCAAAGATGTGGCTCTCTTTACCATCTAGTAAAACGACCAGAAAATCTGGAGATAAGCTGACCGCGCATTATGGTTATTTTAGTGTCATTTCCTTGTTTTCTACAGCCAAAGATGAGGAGGTGGATTTCTCGAAATTTTTGACCATCATGTACCGCCAACAAATGCAGGAAGACCCAGAAAATGAGATCATGGTAGCCATGTTAATGACTGACCGGCAAAAGAATGGATTAATTCCATTGGCTGAGCTCAAGGCCAAGCTTACCCAGATGGGTGAGAAGTTAACCCCTGAGGAAGGTGAGTTTTATTAAACTTTTTTTTTTTTTTTTTTTCCAGTAGCCTTGTTTTTGGTGTTTATCAAAGGGTGACAAAATAAAAAATAAAAAAAAAATTGGATTTTTGTACTCAAAATGTGGAAAAAGTGAAGCGCTATGAATACTTTCCTGATTCACTGTATCTGCATGCAGCGTGGCTAAATGTCCGGGCAAATAGTGCCTAATTCTTCCTGCTGTGGCAGTAAAAGGGTTAAAACAATAAAACGTATCTAAACCCAAGAACAAATTGTAATGAATTTAAGCTTGCTAGTCCATTGATGTGGTGGCTGCATTCGTTTTTTGTTCTTCAGGCTTTTTCTTTCAGAAGCGGGACCAGCTTCTGATCATGTGACCACTGTGAGGGTGGTGACATAATCGCCAATCCCCCCACCCCCCACCCCTAGGCAAGAACTATTTAAACACTGGGGTACACAGGAAGGGGATAAAAAAGTTTAAAAAAAGGGTTAATAGATAAAATATAGTAAAAGGAAGTCCCAGATGCCCCAGTGCTCAAGTGCATGGACACGGATGGATCTGATGTGTTGATGGAGATATTAACAGATTTATCTTTTTGCAGTTAACGATCTTTTCCGAGATATTGAGGTGACCCCAAATGGGATGGTGAAATATGAGGCCTTCGTCCGGAAGATCACACTCCCGATGCCTGACTATTAAATGGCAGACCGTTTTATGTCATGTTTTTTTTTTACACGTTAAGAAGTTCTCAACCACACAGTGCATGACAGTCATTGATAATCAGCATGTCTTATTAGCAGGGCTTTTTTCCCCCCCCTTCTAGGTCGCCCCCTTTTCTCCACCCCCTACCCATCTCCGAGCACCTTCCCTTGGGTCCACCCCCTATCCACCTCTGAGCACCTTCCTATGGATCCACCCCCTACCCACCTCCGAGCACCTTCCTTTGGTCCCACCCCCTACCCACCTGAGAGCACCTTTCATTGGTTCCATCCCCTACCCACCTCCGAGCACCTTTCATTGGTTCCATCCCCAAGCATTTTCCCTTGGTTCCATCCCCGAGCACCTTCCCTTGGTTCCACTCCCTACCCACCTCCAAGCACCTTCCTTTGGTTCCACCCCCACCCATCCTCAAGCACCTTCCCTTGGTTCCAACCCCTACCCACCTCCAAGCACTGTTCCTTGGTTCCACCCCCTATCCACCTCTGAGCACCTTCCTTTGGATCCACCCCTACCCACCTCCGAGCACCTTCCTTTGGTTCCACGTCCTACCCATCCCCGAGCACCTTCCCTTGGTTCCACCCCCAACCCACCTGAGAGCACCTTTCTTTGGTTCCACCCCCTACCCACCTCCGAGCACCTTTCATTGGTTCCATCCCCGAGCACTTTCCCTTGGTTCCATCCCCGAGCACCTTCCCTTGGTTCCACTCCCTACCCACCTCCAAGCACCTTCCTTTGGTTCCACCCCCACCCATCCTCAAGCACCTTCCCTTGGTTCCAACCCCTACCCACCTCCGTGCACTGTCCCTTGGTTCCACCCCTACCCGCCTCTGAGCATCTTCCCATGGTTCCACCCCCTACCCACCTCCAAGCACCTTCTTTTGGTTCCACCCCCTACCCACCTCCGAGCACCATCCCTCGGTTCCATCCCTGAGCACCTTCCCTTGGTTCCACCCCCTACCCACCTCCAAGCACCTTCCTTTGGTTCCACCCCTACCCATCCCTGAGCACCTTCCTTTGGTTCCACCCCCTACCCCCCTCTGAGCACTGTCTCTTGGTTCCACCCCCTACCCACCTCTGAGCACCTTCCCTTGGTTCCACCCCCTACCCACCTCCTAGTAATGCTCCTATTAGTGAAAACAGAACCAATCATTTTGTGGTGCTCAATAATTTGTATGGAATTTGTTAATGATAACAAGAAAAGCAGTAAAATAGATTTTCCTGCAGCCAACAACAATAGATCCAGGAACAATAGACCCCACACCAGTAACAACAGGCAGCCAGCAACAATAGACCCCTCCCTCAACAGTAAATCCCTCCCAGCAACAATTGACCTTCAGCAACAATAGACCGCTCCCTCAATGGTAGATCCCTCCCAGCAACAATAGACTTCCATAAATAATATACCCCCCCCCCCCCCAACAGTAGATCACTGCAAGCAAAAATAGACCTCCAGCAGACAACAGACCCCTCCCCCAGCAATTATTGATATCCAGCAACAATAGATCCCTCCTTCAACAATAGATCCCTCCTTCAACAATTGATCCCTCCCAGCAACAATAGACCCCTCCCTCAATGGTAGATCCCTCCCAGCAACAATAGACCTCCAGCAACAATATAACCCTCCCTCTACAGTAGATCCCTCCCAGCATCAATTGACCTCCAGCAACAATAGATCCCCGCCCCAACAGTAGATCCCTCCAAGCAACAATAGACCCCTCCCAGTAACAATTGACCTCCAGCAACAATTAAATCCTCCCTCAACACTAGATCCCTCCCTCCATTAACAATAGACCCCTCAACAGTAGATCCCTCCAAGCAACAGACCTCTAGGAACAAAAGACCCCTCCCCTAGCAACAATTGACCTCCAGCAACAATAGACCCCTCCATCTACAGTAGATCCCTCCCAGCAACAATAGACCCCTCCTGCAAAATTAGATGCCCTCCTGCAACATTAGACCCCTCCTGGCAACAATTGACCTCCAGCAACAATAAAATCCTCCCTCAACATTAGATCCCTCCCAGCAACCGTTGACCTCCAGCAACAATAGATCCCTCCCAACAACAATTGAACTCCAGCAACAATAGACCCCTCCCAGCAATGATTGACCTACAGCAAAAATAGATCCATCCTTCAACAGTAGATCCCTCCCAGCAACAATAGACCACTCCCTCAATGGTAGATCCCTCCCAGCAACAATAGACCCCTCCCTCAACAATAGATCCTCCAGCAGCTAACATCAATGGACCCCCCAGTACCTATTGCCAGCACATACATTCAGTGCTGGAGGGTCCATTGATGCTAGCTGCTGGGGGATCTATTGTTGAGGAAGGGATCTATTGTTGAGGGAGGAGGTCTATTGTTGCTGGGAGGGATCTACTGTTGCGTCCCTGCTGTAAAAAAAATTCCTGTTTATTAGTATGCCTACAGTGAGGTGTTGTAGGCTAATACCGGTTTGCTATAAATTTCTGCATATATATGTAATATGGTAATAATTAAAGACTAAAATATCAAAACCCTCGTTGTCATTTTTCATTAGAAAGTGACCAGGAAAGTTTTTATTATAAAAGGTTTCGGACCAGTTACAATATTCATATCATGAGAAGTCCGCATTGAGGTCAATCTATTCAAATTTTAACTTTTTCCGATAAAAATACGATTATATTTTCTAATACACTTTGATTGCCGCCTTCTGAAGTCCCGTAGAGGAAATCGTTCTATTGTATATCTGATGTGGAATGTGGGCAGCAACTCCTTTCTCATAGATCTATGGCACAGCTAGAATCTATATCAATTTACTAAGAGTTCTTCACTCAATAAACTAAATTACTGTATATACTGAATTCACTTCAATTATCCAATTATGATAAAAAAAGAAATAAATTCCCGTTTACTTCTTTCATCTACACATAATTGGGAATTGATAGTGAGCCCAGCCACAGCGAATGTTCTCCACTCCATTAGTAAATCAGCCCAATTGTGTACAACCCTGCAACAAAAAAAATGGTTGTTTTTACCGTTCTGCTACTATTGGTGTATTTGACAAATCCACGACTTTAAGAGGTATAATAAATCAAAAAAGAAGGTTGAAATTCTTATTCGCTTAAAAAAAAAAGTACAATAAAATTGTTTGAACTCACCGGAAAAATCCTTCCTTCTGCATTCATTGGAGGACACGTTGGCTGGGAATCCCGACACCTGGAGGAGCGATGACAACCAATCCATCTCAACTTTACTCCAAGAGAAGGAGTTGGTGTTGGAGCTAATTAAATCGGTCAGAGACACACTATATTACCAAAAGTATTGGGACGCCTGCCTTTACACGCACATGAACTTTAATGGCATCCCAGTCTTATGCTGGCCATACACTATACAGAAAATCGGCCGAACCCCTTTTCGAAAAACGAACGTTCGACCGTGACCGCAAACGATCGTGCCATCATATAATGACCAGACAGTTCGGACGGGAAACACATTAACCTTGCAATTTATCGTACGTTCGGCAGAAATTTACCAAACTTCCCATTCGTTTTTTTACCACAAAAACGTCACAAACGATTATCGATTTGTGCCCATTAACTTGCCGAAAAACGAACGAAGTGTCTATACGAACGATTTTTCGGCCGATTTTTCATATAGTGTATGGCCAGCATAAGTCCGTAGGGTTCAATATTGAGTTGGCCCACCCTTTGCAGCTATAACAGCTCCAACTCTTCTGGGAAGGCCGTCCACAAGGTTTAGGAGTGAGTCTATGGGAATGTTTGACCATTCTTCCAGAAGCGCATTTGTGAGGTCAGGCACTGATGTTGGATGAGAAGGCCTGGCTCGCAGTCTCCGCTCTAATTAATCCCAAAGGTGTTCTATCAGGTTGAGGTCAGGACTCTGTGCAGGCCAGTCAAGTTCCTCCACCTCAAACTCGCTCATCCATGTCTTTATGGACCTTGCTTTGTGCTCTGGTGCGCAGTCATGTTGGAACAGGAAGGGGCCGTCCCCAAAACTGTTCCTACAAAGTTGGGAGCATGAAATTGTACAAAATGTCTTGGTATGCTGACGCCTCAAGAGCTCCCTTCAAAGGGAGAAGCCGTTCCTAGAACCGCCACACCTGTATGAAAGCTCCAGCCCTATTCAGCCTCACAGGTGCTGGCTCTGCAGGATTACATAGTTACATAGTAGGTGAGGTTGAAAAAAGACACAAGTCCATCAAGTCCAACCTATGTGTGTGATTATATGTCAGTATTTCATTACATATCCCTGTATGTTGCGGTCATTCAGGTGATTATCTAATAGTTTCTTGAAGCTATCAATGCTCCCCGCTGAGACCACCGCCTGTGGAAGGGAATTCCACATCCTTGCCGCTCTTACAGTAAAGAACCCTCTACGTAGTTTAAGGTTAAACCTCTTTTCTTCTAATTGTAATGAGTGGCAGCGAGTCTTATTAAACTCTCTTCTGCGAAAAAGTTTTATCCCTATTGTGGGGTCACCAGTACAGTATTTGTAAATTGAAATCATATCCCCTCTCAAGCGTCTCTTCTCCAGAGAGAATAAGTTCAGTGCTCGCAACCTTTCCTCATAACTAAGATCCTCCAGACCCTTTATTAGCTTTGTTGCCCTTCTTTGTACTCGCTCCATTTCCAGTACGTCCCTCCTGAGGACTGGTGCCCAGAACTGGACAGCATACTCCAGGTGCGGCCGGACCAGAGTCTTGTAGAGCGGGAGAATTATCGTTTTATCTCTGGAGTTGATCCCCCTTTTAATGCCAATATTCTGTTTGCTTTATTAGCAGCAGCTTGGCATTGCATGCCATTGCTGAGCCTATCATCTACTAGGACCCCCAGGTCCTTTTCCATCCTAGATTCCCCCAGAGGTTCTCCCCCCAGTGTATAGATTGCATTCATATTTTTGCCACCCAAATGCATTATTTTACATTTTTCTACATTGAACCTCATTTGCCATGTAGTCGCCACCCCATTAATTTGTTCAGGTCTTTTTGCAAGATTTCCACATCCTGCGGAGAAGTTATTGCCCTGCTTAGCTTAGTATCGTCCACAAATACAGAGATTGAGCTGTTTATCCCATCCTCCAGGTCGTTTATAAACAAATTAAATAGGATTGGTCCCAGCACAGAACCCTGGGGAACCCCACTACCCACCCCTGATCATTCTGAGTACTCCCCATTTATCACCACCCTCTGAACTCGCCCTTGTAGCCAGTTTTCAATCCATGTACTCACCCTATGGTCCATGCCAACGCACCTTATTTTGTACAGTAAACGTTTATGGGGAACTGTGTCAAATGCTTTTGCAAAATCCAGATACACCACGTCTACGGGCCTTCCTTTATCTAGATGGCAACTCACCTCCTCATAGAAGGTTAATAGATTGGTTTGGCAAGAACGATTCTTCATGAATCCATGCTGATTACTGCTAATGATATCATTCTTATTACTAAAATCTTGTATATAGTCCCTTATCATCCCCTCCAAGAGTTTACATACTATTGATGTTAGGCTAACTGGTCTGTAATTCCCAGGGATGTTTTTTGGGCCCTTTTAAAATATTGGTGCTACATTGGCTTTTCTCCAATCAGCTGGTACCATTCCAGTCAGTAGACTATCTGTAAAAATTAGGAACAACGGTCTGGCAATCACTTGACTGAGTTCCCTAAGTACCCTCGGATGCAAGCCATCTGGTCCCGGTGATTTATTAATGTTAAGTTTCTCAAGTCTAATTTTAATTCCGTCCTCTGTTAACCATGTAGGTGCTTCCTGTGTTGTGTCATGAGGATAAACACTGCAGTTTTGGTTACTGAAGCCCCCCGATTCACTCGTGAAGACTGAGGAGAAGAATAAATTCAATACCTTTGCCATCTCCCCATCCTTTGTAACCAGATGTCCTTCCTCGTTCTTTATGGGGCCAATATGGTCTGTCCTCCCTTTTTTACTGTTTACATACTTAAAGAATTTCTTGGGATTTTTTTTTGCTCTCCTCCGCTATGTGTCTTTCATGTTCTATCTTAGCCATCCTAATTGCACCCTTACATTTCCTATTGCATTCTTTATAAAGTCTGAATGCTGAGGATGATCCCTCAACCTTGTATTTTTTGAAGGCCTTCTCCTTTGCTTTTATATGCATTTTTACATTGGAGTTAAGCCATCCAGGATTTTTGTTCGCTCTTTTAAATTTATTACCCAATGGGATACATTGGCTAATGCCCTTATTTAATATGCTCTTAAAGCAAACCCATCTCTCCTCCGTATTCTTTGTTCCTAATATTTTATCCCAATTTATGCCTTTTAGCAAGGTTTGTAGTTTAGGGAAGTTGGCTCTTTTGAAATTCAGTGTCTTTGTGTTCCCTTCATGTTTCCTATTTGTGTGATTTATACTGAAACTAATTGACCTGTGATCGCTGTTACCTAAATTGCCCCGTATTTCCACATCTGTTATCAGGTCTGTATTGTTGGTAATCAGTAGATCCAGTAATGTTTTATCTCTAGTTGGTGCGTCTACCATCTGACCCATAAAATTGTCCTGCAAGACATTAAGGAACTGGCGAGCCTTAAATGAATGCGCGGTTCCCTCCACCCAGTCTATGTCTGGATAATTAAAATCCCCCATTATGATAACACTTCCCATCCTTGCTGCTAATCCAATTTGTGATAGGAGATCCGTCTCCACTTCCTCCCTCAGGTTAGGGGGCCTATAGCATACTCCCAGTATTATTTTCCCCTTAGCTTCATCCGTTTGGAGCTCTACCCATAAGGATTCCACCTCCTCTCTAGCTCCTTCAGTGATGTCATCTCTCACATTCACTTGTACATTATTCTTGATATATAGGCATACCCCTCCCCCTTTTTTACCCTCTCTATCCTTGCGGTATAGGGTATACCCTTGAATGTTTGCCAGCCAATCATGAGAGCTGTTGAACCAGGTCTCTGAAATTCCCACAAAATCCAAATCCTCCTTGTACAACAGTATCTCTAGTTCACCCATCTTGTCCGCCATGCTCCTGGCATTGGTGAACATGCCACATAGTTTAGACCGGTCGCATATTGTCCTCGTATTGGGTGTTTCAAATTGCAACTAGGACTTGCTACTATACTCACCTTGTGTTTTTGTGCTTTGGTTAACCTACCACTAATGCCCCCAATACTACCCTCTGGAATATCTTCCGCGCTGGCTATCACTGTCTCTGGACCCTCCCCCCCCATCGCCTAGATTAAAAACCCCTCTAACTTTTTGGCCATCTTCATTCCCAGCAGATCTGCACCCTTCTCATTTAGGTGCAGTCCGTCCCTTCTATAGTACCGGTTACCGACTGAGAAGTCGGCCCAGTCCTCCAGGAACCCAAACCCCTCCTTACTACACCAGCTCTTCAGCCACTTGTTTACTTCCCTAATCTCCCTCTGCCTTTCTGGTGTGGCTCGATGTACCGGTAGTATTCCTGAGAATACTACCTTGGAGGTCCTTTTCCTCAATTTAGCACCTAAGTCCCTAAAATCGTTCTTTAGGACACTCCATCTGCCTCTGACTTTGTCATTGGTGCCAACGTGCACCATGACAGCCGGGTCTTCCCCAGCCCCTCCCAGTAATCTGTCCACAAGATCCGTGATGTGCCGATTCGATGAGGAAAGGAAGGTAATCCTGGACGGCCGCACTCAGTGAAAAATAGAACATCTTTATTGTAACAAAGAATAAAAAATAAGAGTTCCCTTCACTGGAAATAAGGGGCCAAGCCCAACCCCTGAAAAACAACCCCCACACCATAATCCCCCCTCCACCAAATGATTTGGACCAGTGCACAAAGCAAGGTCCATAAAGACATGGATGAGCGAGTTTGGGGTGGAGAAACTTGACTGGCCTGCACAGAGTCCTGACCTCAACCCAACAGAACACCTTTGGGATGAATTAGGGTTGAGACTGCGAGCCAGGCCTTCTCATCCAACATCAGTGCCTGACCTCACAAATTCGCTTCTGGACCCCCATCCCATCACAGACCCCCCTCATCACAGATCCCCCCCCCCCATCACAGACCATCCATGTTAAGTTGTGTGATGAATTTAGAGTCAGGCACTACAACTAGTAAATTCTAAAACATGAGAAAAAGCCAAAACAGAGAAATGAGAGTCAAGCTGTATAGGAATGACATAACTGTAGTCATTTTATTTTACTCCTTCCTTCTATTTTGTGCTGACCGTTGGTTGATCCCGGATTGAAGCCACGGATTCTGATTTTACTTTAGGCCCTGGATCCAGGTCACTGCAATGGTTACATTTTAGACATTTTGTATTCACTCGTAGAAGAACAAAAGGTTTTGAAGCTGTGCATTTTGTAACCTCCATTGTTTATTGACTGTCTAACTGCTGTAACCTTGACCTAAAGATCCTTGGTGTGTATTCCGTTAAAGCCAATTAAAATATTTTGAAATGAAAACCAGCGGTAGCGGGAAATTTGAAAACCAACCAGTAGTGCAGCTAGCGAGGTAGTTCCCAGTGGTCAGCCTACTCAACAGAGTCTTCAGGGACAGAACCGAGGCAATGCCATGGCTCCTTACCCGGAAAGCACTTTGCAGCTAACCTTTCCAAGTGTGCAAAGTCTACAAGGCAGCACAAGTGGAACTCCGTGGACAAAGGCCACATTCCAGGCTAGTCCCACCATTGTCCATGTCCAGCGGGGTTCAGTGCGGCACTCTCAAGTCAAGCTGAGGAATGGCTTGACCAGATTGCTGCTACATACATATAGACCGGCTCAAAATGTGATGTAGTGAGGAATCCTGAAATGAATAGAAAAAGAATTTCAAGAACAAAACTGGAGAAAAAAAGAATTGCAAAAATTTGAATTTTCTCAGTTGGTAAAAAAAATAGCAAAAAACGAAGGCATGTGGGTAAAGGAGGGCATTGTGGCTGACCCAAAATAGTTTTGTTTGCCAGTGTCCAATCAATACTTAAGCGGCAGTTTAATCTAACAGTATCGAATTCATGTGTCCTCTCTGGTGGTGGTTTCTGCATACGTTCTGTTTCAATGACCATAATGTAAATGAGGAGCATCTCCCACGATAGCCTAGGCAGCAATGAAAACCAGACATACTATCAAAAACATTTCACCAGTTGTTGGACTTTAGTAGTACACCCTTCCAGTCAAAAGATGGGACACAAGCGGTGCGTGGCCTCCAAAGCCACCATGCTATGCTCCATACATGGTGGGAATGGTCCCCCTATCCATGCATTTTGGCTACGAATTCTCAATCTCTACTGTAAACTCAAAGCAACTCAAGTACCCTACATTGGCACGATTCCTAGACCCTCTCAAATCTACAAATAAAAGATGTTCTTCAGGATTTTTTTTAGCTGTGGCCAGGATGGTCATACCCCGCTATTGGAAAACTAATATACCTCTCCTGGTGGAATGGGCATGAAACTACCTGGACCTCCTCTTCTTGTGGAATGGGCACAAAACTACCTGGACCTCCTCTCCTTGTGGAATGGGCACAAAACTACCTGGACCTCCTCTCCTTGTGGAATGGGCACAAAACTACCTGGACCCCCTGGTCTATGTTTTGTTATCTGCATTTCAGGATTGGATTAGGGAAGACATCCCCTCCAACCCCCACCTAGCCATGATAGAGTGTCCACAAAAACTCTTCTCCCCATCAAACCTCCAGCCATTCTTCTCTTTCTTTCCTACTTCCCTTCTCACTTGGTTTCTATTTAGTCACCTCTTTTCCCACTACTGGATGCCAGCCTTACAGGCTCAAATACCCCCTTTCTCTATCAACAGACAACCCTGACATCTGATTTGTATTACCTTTTATTGGGTCTTCTGATGAAGGCAACTCCTGACCCATCTGATTGGGCCACCTCCTCCCTAGTTTCTTCTTAGATGACTCGAAATAGAAGGCACTAATGGTGAAGCACTACAGTCCAGGGGCGGACTGACAACTCATGGGGCCCCCGGGCAATAGGAGATTATGGGGCCCCCAGGCAATAGATTATGGGGCCACACAGTATACACATAGACACACAATATACACACACAGTATACACATACACACATTCAGTATACGCAGACACACATTATACACACACAGAATACACACATACAGTATACACACACAGTATACATACACAGAATACACATACACACACTGAAAAGGTACTGGAGAGGCGAGGCAGCTATAATCTTGGGATTTTAAAAAAAACAACAGATTTTTTACATACTGTTTCTGGTTTTATTGAGGCTGGCAACCCTAATGGGGCCCCTCAGTGGCATGGGGCCCTCGGGCAGTGCCCGAGTGCCCGAATGGTCAGTCCGCCCCTGCTACAGTCTTTTATTATCGGCAACTAAGGTCGGCCACAGACGGTTTGAATCGTGTGTGTAAGCAGGCTGAATGTACCAAGTTGATCGATCAGCTTGGGTACAACCAAGCCTGCTGGATTCACTTGCGATTGTCGCTAGTAATAATTACTGACTTGCTTGGCAGGAGGGATTTCCGCTGTGATGGGGGAATGCATGGTTGCAGGAAAGAAATTTGCACCATCTATGGCCTGCCTAAGTGCCCATATAAAATCTTTTGATGTGTACATTCCACCGCTAGTGGAAGATCTGAACCATTCCACCTCTGTAATTTCTACATACCTTCTACCTGTAACTACTGTTATAAAAACTTTAATAAAACAAGACAACAAAAAAACAAACAAATGGGACACAGCTCTTGTTATAAGTAGGGTTGCACTGATACCGGTGCCAAGTATTTTCATGAGTACTCGTAAAAAATGCTCCCGATACCCATACATTTCGGTGCAATTTGCATCCATACAAAATGAATGGGTTCAAATCGTACTACAAAGAATCGCATGCAATTTGAACAGGAATGCGGTGCGGTTCCTGTCCAAATAGCACGCGGTTTCCTGCACTGCTCCTGTGTGAACCAAGGCCGAAATCACGGACAAGTCTGGGTTTACACCGCATTCCTGTTCAAATCGCACGTGATTCTTTGCAGTGTGATTTGCGCCCATTCATTTTGTATAGATGAAAATCGCACTGCAAAGTATCGGTACTCCGTATTGGTGAGTACTTGACTGAAGGTATCGGTACTCACCCATTGAAAAAATGAATAAATAAAAAATGACATCGGTGCATCCCTATTTATAAGTACAGAATAAGCTGACCTGATTACCCCTTCCTCCCTGCTTGGCCTCCCAATTAGTTTTACGTTTTTAACCACCTCCTGCCATATAGTAAAATGGCGGACGCAAGGCGGCTCTCTCGTTCTGGGACGACCTATGACGTTGTCCCACTCTCACTGCGCTTGAGCGGGAACGCAGTGATCGGTGCACGCTGTGTCCTTTGGGCACGGCGCATTCCCAATCTTGGTAAAGAGCCAATGACGAAGCTCTTTACCCATGTGACCAGCTGATCACATGTAAATAAGGAAATGGCGGTTATCGGCTTTCCTCTTCTCACACTGACAGCACATTTCTTTACAGGGGAGACCTGTACAGGTAATCAGGACACTGATTATCAGTGCAGCCCCAACAGTGCTGCCTTTCAGTGCCGCATATTAGTGTCTCTTCATCAGTGTCACCTATCAGTGCTGCATATTAGTGTCTCTTCATCAGTGTGACCTATCAGTGCTGCATATTAGTGTCCCTTCATCAGTGCCTCCTCATAGTATCTCTTCATCAGTGCCACCTATCAGTGCTGCATATTAGTGCCTCTTCATCAGTGCCACCTATCAGTGTCTCTTCATCAGTGCTGCGTATTAGTGTCTCTTCATCAGTGCCACCTATCAGTGCTGCATATTAGTGCCTCTTCATCAGTGTCGCATATTAGTGCCTCCTCATAATATCTCTTCATCAGTGCCACCTATCAGTGCTGCATATTAGTGCCTCTTCATCAGTGCTGCATATTAGTATCTCTTCATCAGTGCCATCTATCAGTGCTGCATATTAGTGTCTCTTCATCAGTGCCAAATATTAGTGCCGCCTATTAGTGTCTCTTCATCAGTGCCACCTATCAGTGCTGCATTTTAGTGTCTCTTCATCAGTGCTGAATATTAGTGCCTCATCATAAGTGCTGCATATCAGTGCCTCCTCATCAGTGAAGGAAAAATATTACTTATTTACCAGAAACTAAGAAAAAGTTTTTTTTTTCTCAAAATTTTCCCATCTACTGGGTAATGAGGTATGTCCCATCTACTGGATGATGATGAGATTTGTCCCATCTACTGGATGATGATGAGATATGCCCCATCTACTGGATGATGATGAGATTTGTCCCATCTACTGGATGATGATGAGATATGCCCCATCTACTGGATGATGATGAGATATGTCCCATCTACTGGATGATGAGATATGTCCCATCTACTGGATGATGAGATATGTCCCATCTACTGGATGATGATGAGATATGTCCCATCTACTGGATGATGATGAGATATGTCCCATCTACTGGATGATGATGAGATATGTCCCATCTACTGGATGATGATGAGATATGTCCCATCTACAGGATAAGATATGCCCCATCTACTGGATGATGATGAGATATGCCCCATCTACTGGATGATGATGAGATATGCCCCATCTACTGGATGATGATGAGATATGCCCCATCTACTGGATGATGATGAGATATGCCCCATCTACTGGATGATGATGAGATATGCCCCATCTACTGGATGATAATGAGATATGTCCCATCTACTGGATGATGAGATATGTCCCATCTACTGGATGATGAGATATGTCCCATCTACTGGATGATGATGAGATATGTCCCATCTACTGGATGATGATGAGATATGTCCCATCTACTGGATGATGATGAGATATGTCCCATCTACTGGATGATGATGAGATATGTCCCATCTACAGGATAAGATATGCCCCATCTACTGGATGATGATGAGATATGCCCCATCTACTGGATGATGATGAGATATGCCCCATCTACTGGATGATGATGAGATATGCCCCATCTACTGGATGATGATGAGATATGCCCCATCTACTGGATGATGATGAGATATGCCCCATCTACTGGATGATGATGAGATATGCCCCATCTACTGGATGATGATGACATTTGTCCCATCTACTGGATGATGATGAGATATGCCCCATCTACTGGATGATGATGAGATATGTCCCATCTACTGGGTGATGAGATATGCCCCATCTACTGGGTGATGAGATATGCCCCATCTACTGGATGATGATGAGATATGCCCCATTTACTGGATGATGATGAGATATGCCCCATCTACTGGATGATGATGAGATATGCCCCATCTACTGGATGATGATGAGATATGCCCCATCTACTGGATGATGATGACATTTGTCTCATCTACTGGAAGATGATGAGATATGCCCCATCTACTGGATGATGATGAGATATGTCCCATCTACTGGATGATGATGAGATATGCCCCATCTACTGGATGATGATGACATTTGTCCCATCTACTGGATGATGATGAGATATGCCCCATCTACTGGATGATGATGAGATATGTCCCATCTACTGGATGATGAGATATGTCCCATCTACTGGAGGATGATCAGATATGCCCCATCTACTGGATGATGATGAGATATGTCCCATCTACTGGATGATGAGATATGTCCCATCTACTGGAGGATGATCAGATATGCCCCATCTACTGGATGATGATGAGATATGTCCCATCTACTGGATGATGAGATATGTCCCATCTACTGGAGGATGATCAGATATGTCCCATCTACTGGATGATGATGAGATATGCCCCATCTACTGGATGATGATGAGATATGCCCCATCTACTGGATGATGATGAGATATGCCCCATCTACTGGATGATGATGAGATATGCCCCATCTACTGGATGATGATGAGATATGCCCCATCTACTGGAGGATGATCAGATATGCCCCATCTACTGGAGGATGATCAGATATGTCCCATCTACTGGAGGATGATCAGATATGTCCCATCTACTGGATGATCAGATATGTCCCATCTACTGGAGGATGATCAGATATGTCCCATCTACTGGATGATCAGATATGTCCCATCTACTGGAGGATGATCAGATATGTCCCATCTACCAGATGATGATGAGATTTGTTCCATCTACTGGATGAGCTGAGCTTTCTTCACTTACCTATAAAGGCAAGCTCATGTGAAGACAACACATCAAGAAGAGTGTGTAACACAACAAGACATCAGAATGCTTTTTATTACATCTAAAGACTTCTACAGAAACAGATAACATTTAATAGGTAAACAATTTTTTCAATGCAAGTAATAAATATTTTCACTTGGTACTTTATACAAACTGACATTGGCCTATAATACATGTTTAAAAGCCTTTCAGCTGGTCTGGCATGCCATATGAACACATCTTTAAGGCAATGAGTTACGAGTTCGGATCAAGGAAACCAGCGACAAGTTCTGGTGTCGTGTACATTAGCGTCTGCCGCTCTTGGTGGCACAGTTGGCCTTTTTAGGGTGGTGCTTTTTATGCTCAGGAGACTTCAGTGGTCTTCACAGGTTTGCAGGGTACACAACGCTACAGTGTTTCAGTACGGTTAGCCAACTTGGAAACTGCGCCCTAACAAATTCAATGTGTAATGCATAAATGTATGGCAAACACCATGTCATCCCAATGAAACAAATAGTCTGATGGGGTGAATGTCATTTTATGGCCGGCTAATATGTAAACTGAAGTCCATGGCTGTCCATAAATGGATGATCAGAACAAGAGATGCCCTCAATCTTTATCGGACAAGGCGATGAACCAAGAGTCCAGAACAAGAGATGCCCTCGGTCTTTATCGGACAAGGTGATGACCCAAGAGTCCAGAACAAGAGATGCCCTCGGTCTTAATCGGACAAGGTGATGACCCAAGTGTCCAGAACAAGAGATGCCCTTGATCTTTATCAGACAAGGTGATGACCCAAGAGTCCAGAACAAGAGATGCCCTTGATCTTTATCAGACAAGGTGATGACCCAAGAGTCCAGAACAAGAGATGCCCTTGATCTTTATCAGACAAGGTTGTCCTGTAAGAGTGAAAGTACTGCAGGTGAGGATTGCAGTTGGTACTGACACAAACAAGCATTACCAGGGTCTCCTGGTCCATCATCCTGATCTGTCCATCTGTTTATGGCCAGCCTGGGGCTCAGCAGAATAAGGGGCCCCACTAAACCTCATTCAGTAGAGCAGAAAAAAGTACAGCAAAGCAACTATTCAGATTTTAGCTCAATAAGTTATCATGCTGCTATAGGTTACTGTTCCTTTCCACCACTCTATTGGAGAAGCATGGGATAGGCTAAACAATTAAATATCACCATAATCATGAATTGGTTGTTGTTTTTTTTTTTTTTCTTTCCTTCCTCCTTTTGTTTTGCCAGCAGGGGCACTTCATGTAGATCCCTGTAATGGTCCATCTGCTGTTTGAAAGTTTAGAGGAGGCGGGTACAACTTTAGCATTCCACCCCTTCTTTCTGTCCCTCCTCTACTGAGAGATGTGGCCGCGCCTACTGACAGGCACAACCCTGAAGAGTAAACAAGTTCAGGTAGGCACTGTGCTATTCCTGTGCAAAGTGGAAAATAGATAAGTGGTATAGACATGGCTGGATCTGGGGGGGATGGGGGCTGTAGGACAGTATGAGCACAGCTCCTTTCCCCCTCCTCCTCCTCTCACACAGCTCAGATCGATTCTCTTACAGACAGCCTGTATCTTCACACTGTGTAGCTGCCTGCTATGCTGCACAGCCGTTTTTATAAGAGAACTTCACCAGTCAGAACTGCAGCATAGCAGGCAGCTACACAGTGTGCAGATAGAGGCTGCCTGGAAGAGAATCGGTCCGAGCTGCATGCCTTGTGAGAGGAGGAGGGAGAGCAGACATCAATCAGACAGAGGAGAAGGAAAGGTGATGGATCCAGACAACAATCAGAGAAGACCATAGCCCCGCCCACAGGTATTTTCCTTGATTTTAACAGAAGGGGTGCACTTATTAGAGGGCTGGAAAGATTTCTATGTATTAGCAGCACACAGGAATTTGGATGAAGCTTTAAAAAAAAAAAATAAGGAAACCCAGACTTCTCTTTTAATTAGGCATTGATGTTCATAGTGTTGCTGCTTTTCAATCTCCAGCATGACTGTATATGCCATGATGTGGCGAGAGTGTAGGAGGACTTTTAAACAAAGAGCTACTGCAGATTTATTAACACTTTAAATTTGAGGATCCAACCTTCCCACTGTGCTAAAGCACCACCATGAAAAAGAACCAGATGTACTACCAAGATGGCAAGATGCACCAACAGGCCGACCAAATCTCCAATTCTAGCAAAGGATGCTTATACATAAAAAAAAAAAAAAAAAAAAAAGTAAATCACAAACACAGCACATTCCTTCTAGATCAGATACAGAGCACTCCATGTTCCCACCACTACCCTCCCTATAGCATATACTCATCAATGATCACCCGAGGGTGCAACAATTGTGAACAGAGACCAGGGCGTAGAGCCAGATATCTTTGAGGACAATATTTCAGTAGTAAAAATGTGTAACAGCTTCAGGAAGATTAAAAATTCTGGTTTAATTTTTGTCATCTCTTCACATCTTCCATGTTTAATCTGAATAAAGCCTAGATTATGTACTTAAATTGTGAATATGTTCTTTATGCACGCCTGTTGCCAAACTAAACCTTTAAGATTGACCATATTGTACAACAGGCATCAAACATTGCCTACACATCAGGCCTAATCCTGTGCAGGACAAACACCTTGGGCTCTCCATGAAGGCTGAGAAAGCTATGATACATAACTAGCATTCAGCAACGTCCACCGATTCTATGCCCTACTATAGGTCCACTGATGATATGACCCTCAGAAGCCAGTAAGGTGCAGGAGATGGAAAAAGGAGGACAGAGCTGGCCACCACAGAACTTGGTCGTATATCAATGCATCCCAGCGTATGGGAATCTACTAGGAGACGATGGGGGTGGCAGTTTTAAACAATTTGGTCCGCCAATTTGAAAGGAGCCTATCGGGTCTACCTGTCAGTCTTTTAGGCAGACCCAGTCGGACTATCACTTACCCTCTATGAGGCAGCGGGCATCAACGGACATGTCCATTGACACCCGCCAAAATCCGATCCAATGAAAACAGACGGATAGGGATCTGTTTATGCCGCATAGGTACTCAACCTGTTGCAGAACTACAAGTCCCATGAGACACTGCAAGGAGGACAGTTAAAAACATGACTCGCGAAGGAATAATGGTACTTGTAGTTCAGCTACAGCTGGAGTGCCACAGGTTGAGCACCCATTGTCTAGACCAGTGATGGTGAACCTTGGTACCCCATTTGTTTTGGAACTACATTTCCCATGATAGTTAACTACACTGCAGAGTGCATCTTGGGAAATGTAGCTCCAAAACATCTGGGGTGCCAAGGTTCACCATCACTGGTCTAGCAGAGCAGATCAGATCTGATAGCCGTCGGGTGTAAAGCAGTGGTTCTCAACCCTGTCCTCAAGTACCCCCAACAAGCCATGTTTGCATGTTTTCCTTTATCTTGCACAGGTGCTTTAAATCAGAGTCAATGGCTTGGTATTTTGGACAGCTATTTTATCTAAGAGAAATTCCCAAAACATGGCCTGTTGGGGGTACTTGAGGACAGGGTTGAGAACCACTTGTGTAAAGGACAGGTGGTCCCTTTTACACCCGACCACCCATAGAAGACAGTGGGCTGTGTCTGCGCTGCATAAGCGGAGCAGACACGGAACAAGCCCTCACCCTGCTCAGCCGACAAGATTCCCTGCTGATCAGGCGGAGTCCACCCCATGTGAAAAGGGGGTCTTTGTAACAACACAGTTCTGCTTTAAGAAATCACATACTTATTTTGAGCGTCAAAGTTTACTAGCTGCTGCAGTAGTAGCCAAGCTTTACCTCTAGATGGCATCACTGGAAACCTGGATTGTGAACCAAGAGAAAAGTTCTCCTGGAATGGAATTCTAAAACACTTTCTGATTGTAGACAAACTACGTGTGTTATGAAGCTTAAAAAAAATAGCTAAGTGGAGAAATGCATTTGGGGGTGGGGGGTGTTTTAAATAAATAATAAAAAAAAAAAATGTAGACACAGATCTACATGACTTTACATAGATATAGAAGAGTATGTCACGGGATTTACAAATATACAAGCTGTATGAGCTTATGCGTGCTGAAGATCAGGGAGAACCCTCTGTTCCCAAGACGTGTACACACCAACACCCTGGGCCACAATGTCTGAACGAGTGCACAACCTACCTTCCTACCGACCAAACTCAGACAATTGGACACCCTCCACAGGGATGGATGTGAATGGTAGCAGATGGCTTAATAAGTCAATTTATAATTGAAGACTCCAAATAATTTCAGACTGAAAATTCTTCCAACTATACATGATGAACCCAACATCCGTCACTCAGGCCACCACACAAAATGAAGCAAGGGGCGGGGTGGGGAAATACGAGGGCTGTACTAAAAGTAATGCAAAAGCTGGCAAAAAAACTTTTTCTTTAATTATTATCTTACATGGGTCATTCAAATTTCAGATATTAGTACAGTAAAAAGCCACCCTTAAAAGGATTCAATTTTCTTTTCTTCCACCAAGCCAGCAAAGGACGGTGATTACTGCTAGCAGCTATAGCCGCCAGCAGTAAGCCCATGTAAAAAAAAAAAAAATAAAAAATAAAAAATATCATCTATATGGCAAATCTATATAGCCGCTGGTAGTAATCCTATGTTGAAAAAAATAAAAATCAGACAGGGTGGTTTACCAAACTCGATCCATCAGGCAATCAGCCTGCCTATAAATGGATTGAATCTCAGCCAGTCCCTGCTAAACCAAATTTAGATTTATGTATGGCCAGCTTAACCGGCTCATGTAGATATACTGCTGCAAAATGGCTCTCCTGGGCGAAACCCCATACAGGTACAGCTTTCCCTTTAAGAGCCGCGGGGAAGGGAGGATGGGGGACGGGAAGCCGGCCGCACGAGAGCCAGCATGGGGATTTGTGTGTGTAAACACACAAAGCCCTGTTCTGTCAGGGAAGAGGAGACATATCGTTTGTTCCTACAAAAGTAGGAACAACGATATGTCTCCTCCCCCACTCAGTCCTATCCCCATACAGTTAGAACACATCTAGGGAACACACATTTAAACCCTTGATCGCCCCCTAGTGGGTAACCCCTTCCCTGCTCAGTGACATTTACACAGTAATCAGTGCATATTTATAGCTCTAATTGCTGTATAAATGTCAATGGTCCCAAAAGTGTCCGATCAGTCCATCGCAATACCACTAAAAATTGCAGATCACCGCCATTACTAATCTTTCCCATAGTTTGTAGACGCTATAACTTTTGCGCAAACCAATCAATATACGATTATTGCGATTTTTTTTTACCAAAAATATGTAGAATATATATTGGCCTAAACTGATAGTTTAGGCCAATATATAGAAATTAGAAAAAAAAAAAAATCTATAAATTTGGGGATATTTATTATAGCAAAAAAAATAAAAATCATTTTTTCCCCTCAAAATTGTCGCTTTTTATAGCGCAAAAACCCCCCCCCAAAAAACAAAAACAAAATGCAGGGGTGATCAAATACCCCCAAAAGAAAGCTCTATTTGTGACGGGGGGGGGGGGGCGGACGCAAACTTTATTTGGGTACAGCATTGCAGGACCACGCCATTGTCAGTTAAAGCAATGCAGTGCCAAATTGTAAATAGTGCTCTGGTCAGGAAGGGGGTAAAATCTTCCGGGGCTGAAGTGGTTAAAGTAGAACTTCACCTTAAAAAAAAAAAAGACAGGCTCCTGTAGACTCTCAGGATAGCTGCCTGCCCGTACCTCCGATATGGACAGGCAGTTACCTGAGATCGGAAAGATCAATGAACTACAAGAGCGCTCATTGAGAACGAGAACTACAATCTGTCAGTCACAATGGCTGAGGAAGTTGTAGTTCATTTGTTCATAGAACTCTGTGAATGAATTATACCGCCGTGTGGGGGGCGGAGCCCCGCAGGGCCATGCTGTTTTCAAATTGTAACAGTGGGTGCAGGGAGAATACGGTGCAACATGTTCAGAAAAGTGAACTTGGCCTTTAACTCTTCCGCCTCTTTTTTTTTTTTTGCAGGTAAATAATGGATTCCAAGCAGAAGCAATGTGTTGTCACCGAGTTCTTGATGAAGGAAGGAGGGGTGCAGGCTGTCCGACATCCACAGAAGACTACAAAAGGTTTACAGACATAACACGATGGACAAAACATTGCTCTTGGCCATGGTGTCATCTCCATAAACATCCAGTGTTTGTCAACTCCAGTCCTCAAGGCGCACCAGCAGGTCATGTTTTCAGGATTTCCCTCAGTAAATACCACAGCCGTTTCATCTAAGGCAGTGAAACTGATCAAATCACCTGTGCAAAATAGTGGAAATCCTGAAAACATGACCTGTTGGTGCGCCTTGAGGACTGGAGTTGAGAAACAGTGCATAGACTGCTGTGGATGTCGGACAGCCTGCTCCCCTCCTTCCTTCATCAAGAACTCAGTGACGACACATTGCTTCTGCTTGGAATCCATTATTTACCTGCAATGAATAAAAGAAGAAGAGTTACTATAAAGGGAGAGTTATCAACAAATTTGAATAAACTATGCAAGTTAATAAACCCATTTTTGCCTCTTTGCATTACTTTTGGTAGAGCCTGCATATTAACACCTTGAAGAATTCTGGGGGGGGGGAATTGTATACATTTTTTTTCCCTTACTACAGGCTTTTACATTTGTGTTGTAGGAAAGCCAATAGTGGAGGGGAAAAGCTGAATAGAACTGAACCCCAATTTAACATCAGGGAGGGATGAATATAGACAGGGGGGGGGGGGGGTCTATATAATTTTCACAACTTTCACTCAGGATTCAAACAATTTTACCAATTGTATCCAATCAGAAAATGTGTGCAAATCTCATTCCCCCCCCAAAGTGTCATCCAAGGCTTTACAACTTCAACCCTTCACTCTCACTATAAAAAAAAATAAATAAAAGCGGGTGGATGGAGCTCACACATTATGTTTTTTAAAAAAATGGTCAGAGCAAGGATTGTTTCAACCTTTAACGGACTTTCAAAAAGAAGGAAATATATGCAAAGGGTTAATCTAGCTTTTTTGTTTTTAAAAAATTAACCCTTTCAAATGATCAACCCCCAATGATAAGAAATACAATGCGGACCAGCAGGAATATATATATATATATGAATACAATGATAGAAAGGCTTCCAGAGAAGAATAAGGTTCAGGAAGGCCATGTACAGCGTGGCGGATACGCCTATTACCAATACATGTTAGTAAGGGCCGTGTCACTAAGGTCCCTTTCACACTAGCGATCCAATCAGGTCTGGCTGTTCGTTTTTAGACCCTCCATTCTCCTTTATGCCCACCCCCTGGCCAGATTAGATTGAAGGACAGACAGGTGTAAACGGACAGCTAGTCTATTTACATCCAGCTGTCCATAGAGGAGAATGGGCAGTGTCTGTGTCTGCTCTGCATAAGTGGAGCGGGCACGGACCTATCATCCGGCTGCTCAGCAGAGGGGTAAGTGGACAGACCTCCTGCTTGGCAAAACCAGACTCTCCCCGTGTAAAAGGAACCCAACAATCCCATAATTTGCCAGCAACAGGAATGGCACGAGTCTGCTCTTACAGCATCAATCCATCATAGCAGACTTGCCTCAGAATCTTTTTTTTTCCTAACGAACTAGCAGCATCAAAAGCAACATGACACTGGTTCAGCTAGTGAGGGAGGGAGGAAACTGGAGCAGGAGAGGGATCATTTAGAGCCCATTCACACAGGGACGACTTGTCAGGCGACCTAGTTGCCTGACAAGTCGCCTCCCGTTCTGTACAATGGAACCGTTCTAATCGGAGCGACGCAAGTCGCTCCGACTTAGAAAAAGGTTCCTGTACGACTTTGGGGGCGACTTGCATAGACTTCTATACAGAAGTCATTTTGCAAGTCGCCGCGGAAGTCGTTTGCAGGTCGCCTCGCTGAGGCGACCTGCAAGTCGTGTTGCCCCTGTGTGAATGGGCTCTTAGACTAGTGGTTGGGGGGGGGGGGGGGGGATGCCACAGCTGAACTGTGGTTTTAATGCTCTTCAACTGCAACCACCTTTATCTGCAGAGACCGGGGGTTGCACACATGCTATGGCCAAGATTGTTTTGTTTCATGGCAGGAATTATACCCACTATAGAAGAAGTGCAATAGGATCCAAAGGGCTGCACAATTGAAAAACTGCATCCACTTTATTAATGGTCTTCAAAGCGCCATATACAGCAAACTGACACCTTGGGAGCAAGGAAACCATGGAGGACCACGTTTTCCTTGCTCCCAGGGGGTCCAGGTTTGCTGTACATGGCATTTTGAAGACATACACACACACACACATATATAATATCATATAATTAATATAGTCAAGTGGATAGAGCTGCACGATTCTGGCTAAAATGAGAATCACGTTTTTTTTGCTTAGAAGATAGATCACGATTCTCGCGGTGTAACATCATCTTTCACATTAAAAACAAAAAAAAAAAAAAAAAATTGGGCTAACTTTACTGGTTTCCTTTTTTTTTTTTTTTTAATTCATTGAAGTGTATTTTTTCTAAAAAAATTGCATTTGAAAGACCAATGCACAAATACTGTGCGACATAAAATATTGCAGCAATTGCCATTTTATTCCCTAGGGTCTCTGCTAAAATATATAAAATGTTTGGGGGTTCCAAGTAATTTTCCAGCAAAAAATATTGATTCTAGGCCTGGTTCACACTGATGCGAGTGCATGACGAATGTGATGCGTCAAAAACACTTTATATTCGCATGTCATCCCTAAAGTCATTGTTTTCAATGACAGCCGTTCACATACATGCGTTGCGATTCCTCTACGAATGCGATGCAATTTTAAAAAAAGGGTCTTGTGCGAGTTTACTGTGTTGCGAATTTAGACGCTATAGACATCAATGTAAATCGTTCTGGAATCGCATTGAGGGTTCACATATGTGCGAATTCCACCACACTACTCTCCACAAAAACCAGGAAGTACACAGGAAGTTAACACCTTTTTTTTTTTTTTACATTATGATTCCATTGGCTAGAATATCAATCGCAGCTATGTCCAACTCCTGAAATTCGCGGTAAAATCGTGGTAAATTCGCACCTCACAAAGGACGAAAAACGGAACAAAATCACAGCGCATCAGTGTGAACCAGGCCTTAACTTAAGAAAGAAGTGTCAGAAAAAGATTTAGACTTTAAGTGGTTAAACTTCCTGCATTTACAGGTTGAAACTTGGCAGACTGAGGGATTATTTATTTACACAGAAGTTTATCCCTTTGATCAAAGAAGGAAGCTTAGTTACAATGTTTCAAGTTAAAAGACTTGGCAGACTGCCCAGATGTTTTTTTTTGACAGCTGAGTGAGCAGATAAAGTCTCTCCACTTGTTTATATGAAAGAATTGACAACCTCTGCAGGAGAGATCATCAGGGGAGGGGGAATCGAGATCACGATTTTTTTTTTAAGATTAATTGTGCAGCTCTACTAGTGGATGCAGTTTTCAGTTGCGCAGCACTTTGGCTCCTATTGCACTTGTTCTATATGGCTGAATGAGCGCTGCTTGAAACCCGAATACACAGAAGGATGAAAGGGACTATGTGGTGGACCCACCTGGAGGCGCAGCATTACACAAGGAATTAGGCTGGATTCACACCTATGCATTTTGAGTGATTTTTGCATTCTGCAGATTTGCACTACAGTTCATTTAACATGGTTTCCTATGGAACACGCTCTGTAGTGCAAATCTGCAAAATGCACTAAAAATGCCATAGGTGTGAATCAGGCCTTATACCCCATTTACTTTCGGAGGCGATACAATACCGCCTATGCAGATCGCTCTTCAGAAAGCACCCGTAGTGTGAAAGAGCCCTTGCCCAATCACGTCGCTGGCAACGTCGCCAACGCAGCAAGCCGGTCACCTTGACCCAAACTACCGCGCATCATCCCAGACACACCTGACGTGACACTGAAGCACCATCAGCCTTCGAGAACTAACTGGAGAAGTTTCCTTGGACGAGATCGTCCATTCATCTCAAATTCCGCCACATTATATCCAAAAATAGATGTGATCGCTTTTTTTAAAAAATTGCGTAAAAAGTCAATAATACACGAGCACTAAAGATGGGGCAGGGGAGGGAACACATTTGAAATGCAACATTATACAATCATTCCATTCATGTAACAGATTTACAAAAGAAGTAGAGGTTTTTTTTTTAATGCACACTATGGCAGTGACAGCCATCTACAGGGGCAAGGAAAGATCTCACTCCAACGCTGGTATTGAAGATTTCCAGCGGCCTCATTCATAGAGACTTAGAACAGTAGTTCACCTCCGGAGGAGAAGCTCCAGGAACTTAAGGACTGAAGATTGCCTATCCACATTCATCAGCCGCTGAGATCTACCACCAATGTGTAACCGTGACAGTAGTAATAAAAAAGATAACAAAACTATAAGCAGGTTTCCAAACTAAGGTCTCTTCTTCATTAAACGCAGCCTGTGGTCATTTCAAGGTTCCCGACCTTCCAGTGCATGTGCTAAACAGACACCTAAGCCCCCCCCCCCCCCCCCCCTCACACTTACATACTACAGAAGCATACACCTGCACAGGTATTACATGCATGAAGGCACAGACACAGCCGCTGCTTCCAATTTGACACCCGTGCGAGTGCAAACACACGGTCCCAAACACAGAGGGGTGGATTTACTAAAGGCAAATAGATTGCACTTTGCAAGAGCAGTTGCTCCAGAGCTTAGTAAATTGCAGAAGTTCTGCTGACTTCCATCATCCAATCATATGCAAGCAAAATGCTGATTTTTTTTTTTCCTTGCATGTGATTGGGTATTCTTTTTAGGGCCGAAACAACTAATCGATTAATGGACAACTAATCGATTATGAAAATAGTTGTCAACTATTTTCATAATCGATTAATCGGCCAGCAGATTAGTTGGCCTGCATACAGAATGCATTATTTGCTTACATATCAGCAAATACAGTGCAAAACACATACGGAAATACAGTGCAACACATATACAGCTCCGTACATCATCCATAAATGTCAGTAAGTGCCTGAGAACTTGTGAATGTGTGAGGAGCAATGCCTCATGGGACATGTAGTCCTGGGCAGGAAGTGAGTGGTTCTAAAAGGCAGGAGGATTTTTTTTTTTTTTTTTTTTTTCACCTTGCTATAGGGACACTCTATATACTATGCTTTGCAGCTTGCAATTGGGGCACCCTGAAGGCAGGAGGAGGCAGAAGTGTCGGTGAGGGACCCCAGAAGAGGAGGATTGGGGCTGCTCTGTGCAAAACCATTACACAGAGGAGGTAAGTATATCATGTTTGTTTTGAAAAAAAAAAAAAAAATCACTTTAAAGACTGAGCAGGGAAGATCAGCATCTGAACCCAGAGAAGATGGGAGCTGATAGACTGGAGGTAATAGAAGGCATTACAATTACATTTAAAGTAAAACTTTTACCATTATTGTGCCTTATATTTAACAAAGCATGCTGCTGCTACTAAACGTCTTAGACCTGGTTCACACCTAGGCGTTATTTGGTGCTTTTTGCAGAAACGCACTACAGTTCATTTAACATGCTTTCCTATGGGACACATTCACATTTTTTTTTCAGCTGCTGTGTATTTGGAAAGGGTCAAGGACTTTTTTCAGTGGAAAACGGTGCATTTTTTGGTTCAATAGGCTTTAATGGAAAAGCTGCAGAAAAGCACGTAGTGCGTTTTTTGCAGCGATTTGTGTTTTTTAATCCCGACAACAAATTGGCCAAAAAAAACAAAAAAGCATAAAAAACGCATGCGATTAATCAAAACTATAATCTGCCAACTAATCGATTAAGGAAATAATTGTTAGTTGCAGCCCTAATTCTTTGTAAAGTGAAATGTTACCTCATTTACTAAGCTCCGGAGCAACTACAATTTGCAAAGTGCACAGTCTATTTGCTTAAAGTCGATCGATCCCAGAGAGTGCATTCGAGGTCGTGCACCCCCATGTCTGTGGTGCAGAGACACAAAACCACTGCTCACAACTGGACATCCACATGGGGTGCGAATGCACCAGACAGCGTGCGTTTGGGACCGTGTACCCACACAGATTTTAAATTGGGAGCAGCTGCTGCGTCCCAATGGAGATGAATAGGACTGCCTGCAAAAGGGATGTACAGAACACCTACGCAGCTCTCCGCAGGTAAACACCGCCCGCTTTACTTCGTAGTTCACCTGTGTGAACGAGGCCTAAAAATTTCCAATATGCATCGGCTCCGAGGTTGCAAAGCACCACAGGAAGCTCCTACATGCTGAGAACTTTTGAACCCACATCTGAAGTCCTTCACTATGATGAAAAATACTCAGTAACCAATAGAGCAGCCCGAGATATGGAGCTCCGGCCACGCCTTCAGGAACTGAAGTAGCCATTTGCTGAAAGCATCCGCAGCTTGGGGAGGATACAAACAAGACATAACATGGGGTAAGCAACCCGGGCCCCTCCAGCTGTTGCAGAACTACAAGTCCCATCATGCCTCTGGGAGTAATTGTAACTGCCAGCCTTGCAATGCCTCATGGGAAATGCAATTCCACAACAGCTAGAGGGCCCCAGGTTGCCTCCCCCTGACTTATGGAGTTGTTTTACTAAAAACTGGATGGGAAATGCAATTCCACAACAGCTAGAGGGCCCCAGGTTGCCTTCCCCTGATTATGGAGTTGTTTACTAAAAACTGGATGTTCACACTGGAACCCGCTGCGGATCACACAGGAGCGCTGCGCGTCCCTCTTCCCCGTTTCAGGGACAAACCAGGGCCGAATCTATGCCCGAATTTGGCCCTGAAACAGAGCCAGAGACACACAGCGTTTCTGTGCAGTGCGCTCCGCAGCCGCAACGGAGATATGTGAACCGGCTCCATAGGGATCCAGTCACATTCTCCTGCTATGCGAATTGGATGCGGAGAAACCCGCATAGGTGTGAACCCGGCCTAAATCAGAGAATCTGGTGCAGCTGGGCATGGTAACCAATCAGCTCCTAACTGCAGCTTATTTCATTAAGCTTTGACCAAAAAAAACAAACAAAAAAAACACATGGAAGCTGATTGGTTTCTATGCACAGCTACACCAGATGTTGCACCTTGCAATTTTAGTAAATAACCCCTATAGGGGGAGATTTACTAAAACTGATGCACTCAGCATCTGGTGCAGCTGTGCGCGATAGTCAACCAGCTTCTGAGTGCACTAGTTTTAGTAAATCAGCCCCTATAGGGGTTATTTACTAAAATTGCAAGGTGCAAAATCTGGTGCAGCTGTGCATAGAAACCAATCAGCTTCCATGTGTTTTTTTTTTTGTTGTTGTGGTCAAAGCTTAATTGAACAAGCTGAAGTTAGAAGCCGATCGGCCACCATGCACTGCTGCACCAGATTTTGCACTCTCCAGTTTTGCTAAATCAACAGCCCCGTGTGTATGGCACATTCAAGTGCTTGGTTTGCATGATTAAGTTCATCCATAAACAGGAGTTTGATCCATATAAACCTGAGCCCATGTTCACATTGGAGCGACTTGTAATGCGATATGACGGATCAAGTCGCACCCTCTATTGCCGGAAATTACACTTTCGAATCAATGTGGCTTCGCATCGATTTGAACAAAGCACTTCCTTCACTACTTTAGGCGATTTCGGCTGCAACTTGCATAGAAGACGCGCAGATGCCTTCCAAGTTACACACAAAGTCGCACTGAAAGTCGCTTTGAAATTGTGCGATTTCAGGTGAAGTTGCGCGATTTCAAAGCCGCGGTCAATGTGAACGAGGGCTAATCAAGATACGGCTGAACTACATGGACAATCTTAGGTCTGCTTAACAAAAAAAGAGAACCTAAGGAAGACAAATCACCAGATTTTAAAATGCTGCACATACAATATTTTAGATTATTTATGGTTCTCTATGTACACTTTAGACCTTATGAGGAAAGTGAAGTTAGAAGATCCAGTGGCGATACGCTTGGCATTCTTTACATGCTCAGTGCTTCCTGCTCTCTCCTGCACAGCCAATCCACATTCTGCATAACCATTTACACTGGAAATCAGTCAGAGGGCACTGCACTCCTTTCATCTCCTGACCCACCCACCTACCTACCCTGTATACCAGTGCTGGGCAAACCTTAGCCTGACCGTTATTGTGGAACTACAAGTCCCATCATGCCTCTGGGAGTCACGTTTTTGGCCATTAGTCTTGCAATACCTCATGGGACATGTAGTCCCAACAACAGCTGGAGGGCCACGGTTTGCCCACCCTTACTGTATATGGTAGGGTTGCGTCGATATCAAGCATTTGCACAAGTACTCAAAAGGCTCGGATACCTGAAAGCGATCCCTTTGTGCCCATACAAAATGAATGGGCTCAAATCGCACTGCTAAAGAATCGCATGTGCTTTGAACAGGAATGCAAATTCTTGTCTGAAGTGCAAGTGGTTTCCCGCATCGATTGTGTGAAGTCAAGCTTTTCATAGTGATTTTGAGCCTGAGTTCAGACAGGAGTGGGGGGAACCTCCCTGCAGGACGGGTCCCACCAGCTCAGGCTCCCATGTGACCTAAAGTGTTACTAAACTCAGCAATATGAAAATCGTTCACCTATCCAGCTTATAAATCTTCTTTTTACATTAAAATACTACCACTAAATACCTTTTTGGCTGATCTGTATACCACGGTCGCGCAATAAACTGCAGGGTCCACCCAAGTGGTGAGAGTTCAGGTAGGAGGAGATTTCCACTACAGCCTGTGTCCTCATGCTATTAATAGAGGCGGATCATCCATAAATCAAGATGTGACATCCCACTCACGCTGTTCTCTTTTTTTTTTTTAGTTACTGGGCATAGGAGGAGCAAGGGACTGGACTGTCACTTAGGATCTGTAGACATGCCCACGCGTGTGATGTCAATATCATGTAACCCGGCTAGCTCAGCACAACAAGGAAATGTTCTCTCCAGCAATAGAGACCAAACTGAGCATGTGCAGCTTTACTACTCTGACTGTATTATCTGGACTTGTCAAGAGAGACCCTGTGGGGGTGGATTAGTCCATACAGGATCAAAGAGCCTTTTTACACAATACAGAGGAGTAAACCCTTTAGTTCCACAGTGAGTATAACAAGCATGCTTTACTGCATATACAGACTGATTTTACAGTTGTGGGTTTAGTAACACTTTAAGCCTGGGTTCACACAGGAGCGGGGGGGGACCTCCCTGCATGATGGGTTCCACCAGCTCAGACTCCCATCCGACTTCAAAGTATAAACAGAAACGTCAGTGCTACTACCCATTACACCACATAGATAGCAGAGCTCCCAGAAGCTCGATCCACAGTTGCTGGCCAAGTACAGGAACGTAGAAAAAATGATCCATACTCCGGTTGTTGCTCTTAAAATTTCTTCATTTTATTGAATAGCCACAGAGAAAAAGAAACCGCAGATTAGGTCAGTTGACGCGTTTCAGCCTATAAGGCCTTAGTCATAACCAAGGCTAAGGCCTTATAGGCTGAAATGCGTTGACTGACTTAATCTGCGTTTGTTCCCTGTGGCTATACAATAAAATGAAGACATTTTAAGAGCAACAACCTGAGTGCGGATGATTTTTTTTTTTCCTACATTTCCATCCTTCACAAGAAAAAATAATTTAAAAAAAAGGGCACACCAGCCTAGTGTGTTATCCGAAGTGCATTTATTAGTACGAAAAAGAACTCACAAATATATGGAGAAACAAAGCTTGTAAAAGTCACCTCATTGTGGCAATTAGTCCAGGAACTGACAGTCTCCAGCGAGCAGAGGAGACGACATTGGGGCCTCTGCCTGCTGACGCATTTTAAAGGAATACCTTCTTACACAGAGCCCAGCCGTAGTAGAGACTGTCGGTTCCAGGACAAGGTGACCTTTACAAACTTTGTTTTAAGTATTAATAAATACATAGTCACATAGTAGGCGAAAAAAGACACAAGTCCATCGAGTCAAAGTCCAAATACACTAGGCTGGTGCACCCTCTTTTCTGTATTTTTCTTGCGACCATAAGGGCATCCCCTTTCCTTGGAGGGCAGCAAAGCCAGAGACCACCATCCCTTGAACAATAAACCACCCGGACATCACACTAAACGCGCAAGAGTGTGTTTGCTCCCATCCGACTTCAGCCTGGGTTCATACATGAGCAGGAAACCACATACAATTCGGACAGGAATCACACCACATTCCTGTTCAAATCGCATGGGATTATTTGCAGTGCGATTTGAGCTTTTTTTTATTTTGTATGGACTCAACACCACAAAAGGTATCGGTACTCACTAGTTAAAAAAAAAAAAAGTATCAGTACAACCCTAGTATATGGTCCACTGGAAAAAGCAAGATCTCTATAAGACTATGTATTTCAGATTACCATTTTAAGCCAAATTTACATGGTGGACTCCATCTGTGACTTTTCTATATCGATTGGCAATTTTTTGAACCTGAAATTTTAGGATAAGAACAAAATGTCACCAGACCATGCAATGGAAGAGTGCTAGCTCTGTGTCACTACCAACCCTAGTCTCTGCATTGTAGATGGCTCAATGTTGGGCCAGCAAAGTAAAACTTACAAACTTTTCTGTAACTTAGCTTTCAGTGCTGATGGGAACAGAAGTGCTTTGTTTTTTTTGAAATGTTCATTTGGCAGCAAAAAAGAAAAAAAAACAACAAATAGGATGCCATCAACCCCACCCTCCGATCCTCTCCGAGCACCACCTAGAAGAGCAATGTCAGGATTCCCATGTGTACTGGTGAAGACTTCCACAAGATCCAATAAATACTTATTAAAAAGTGCAGGAAACGAAAATCAGACAAAAAAAAAAAAAAAAAAATTAAAAAAAAGGAGGTGTGAAGGTTCAGGAATGGAGACCGAGAAAAACTGATTGACATAAGCATGTGACCAGCGGAGGTGGGGAAATAAACCAAACCAATACGGTGTCTGCTCTAAAGGGTTCAGTAATGGGTAATGCTCAGAAGCCAGAAAAACAGAACAACCAACCAACTGGTGTGGGTGGGGGGGGAGGTCTCCAGAACAAGAGTCAGTCTCCAGGATCCAGTTGGAGCTGGGGGGGAAAAAGAAGGAAAAAAAAGTGCAGGGGGGGGAAAGAGGTGGGTTCACGTCTCAGTTTTTGTTAGGGGGACGAGTAAAGTTTACGGTTTATATACAAAAGTAAAACTGAAAATATAGTTCTGTTCTCTGTACATGTCTTTTTTTGTTAAACATTTCATTAAAAAAAAAAAAAAATAATAATAATAAAATAAAAAGGAATAGGGTGACAAGCGGAGGTCCAAATCCCTCCCCCAAAGTGTTTCTCATCTGTGGGATCAGTCCAAAGAGATAACATCTGGGATGATGCCGTACAGAGAAGAGCTGTCCGCTGGCCCCCGGTTGGCTGCGTTGTGGCTGTCGCGGAGGCTGTTCGAGGATATTAAACTGCTGTTGCTGCCACTGTTGCTTCCGTTGGTCGCAGGCAGAGTGGTGCTCGCCCCCGCGCTTAGCTGGTCCAGGAAGATTTGTGAGGAGGTGGTGTACGGGAAGAATCGCGATGAGTGAAGGAGATCCGGCTCTTCGGAAGCAGCGGCGGCTGCAGCAGCCAGGAGAGACGTGTTGTAATGCTGAAAGGAATGGAGATAAAAAAAAACATTAAATGTGGAAGCGATTCGTAGGGGTGTAAGCACACAAAGCAAAAAAAATAAACCTATGACCCACAACAAATTATTACAGGTGCCACTCAAGGCTTTACCGGGTCCTCTTGTATGAGGAACTGCTAGGAGAGCAGATGAGGACAGAGCTCATCCCAGCTCAATACATCCAGTAGGGAAAGGAAGTCCTAAAAGTCGCACATCACAAGCCTCAGCCCGGGCTCCAACCAGGGCACACCAACGCATTTCACTCTACCCCTGAGCTTAAAGCATGGGGGTGGAGTGAAAAGTGTTGGGGGGAGTGGCCTTGTTGGAGCCCGGGCTGCAGCCATCATGCACCTCCTCACGGGTTTTAGTGTGATGTGCAACTGTTAGGACTTCCTTTCCCCCTTAAAAGAAGACTGCAAGGAGGAAGGGAGGGGGAGAGGAGAACTTCCACTTGGATCACTTAAGTGGTCAGAGCGGGTACCTGTCAAAATCAGGTACCCGCTCCACCCCCTCCCTTTTTTTGGGTGGAGCTCGCTTCAATACGACCCGCGTACATTAACCGCGACCCAGGTGTGCAAAATCACGTACCTGTACGTGAATTCGTTCATGCGGTTTAGGAGGCGCGTGCACGCCACCGGAGCACTGCTCCCGCTGTGATTGCACATAGTGGGAGCCAATCAGCGGGTCCCGCGGCCACGACCCGCCGATCATTCGGAAGAGACACGGAGTAGCGGTGTGCTGATGTAAACAAAAGCGTACTGCAACTATATCAGGGAGGAAAAAGGGAGAGCTCATGTTTCAGCCAAGCCGAACCACAATCTTTTTTCCTCCAGTGAATTCACTCCCCCCCCCAGTTAGAAACGCCTCTCAGGGAACATATTTAGCTCCTTGATCGCCCCCCAGTGTTAACCCCTTCTTCCTTGCCAGTGTAATTTATACAGGAATCAGTGCATTTCTTTTATCACTGTATTGGTGTCACTGGTCCCCAAAAAGTGTCCCTTAGGGTCAGATTTGACCACCGCAATGTCGCAATCACGCTAAAAATCACAGATCGCCACCATTACCTGTAAAAAAAAAAATAATAATAATAAAAGTCCATAAATCTCTCCTGTAGTTTGTAGACGCTATAACTTTTGCACAAACCAGTCAATATACAATTATTTGGTGTTTTTTTTTTTTACCAAAAAGATGAAGTAGAAAACATATTGGCCTAAATTGATAAAGTTATTTTACTTTATTAAATATGTATTATAGCAGAAAGTAAAAAATCTTTTTTCAAAATCGTCAGTCTTTTTTGTTTATAGCGCAAATAAAAAAAACAAAGATGATCAAATACCACCAAAAGAAAGCTCTATTTGTGCGTGTGTGGGGGCGGGGGGGGGGGGGGGGGGGGACATCAATTTTATTTGGGTACAGTGTCGCACGACCACGCAATTGTCAGTTAAAGCAATGCAGTGTTGTATCGCAAAAAATGGCCTGTCATGAAGGGGGGTAAATCTTCCGGGGCTGAAGTGGTTAAGAAGAAAGCAATACAAAATTAAAAGAGCATGTTATACTTACCTCCTCTGTGCAGTTGGTTTTGCACAGAGCAGCCCAGATCCTCTTCTAGAGTCCCCATCAGCGCTCTTGGCTCCTCCTGCCTTCCACGTTCTGTGCTCCCCCCCTCCCCCCAAGAAGCTGCTTGCTAAAGGGGGTACTCATTCAGGCTCTGTGTACATAGACACAAAGCAGGGCCAATGACCCCTGCTATCAATCTGCCCTGCGAGGAGGAAGACCATTGAGAGAGCCATTGCTCTCAGGCACTGCTCTGGATGGGGCTCAGGTAAGTAAAAAAGAGGGGGGGGACCTGGACATGCTGAGAATGCATTAAAGTAAAAAAAAAAACCTTAAAGCTTTAGAACCACTTAAAGATTTTTATTTTTTAGGCAAACGTGACTTTCTGCCCAAATATAGCATACATGTTACCTTCTAGGGCAGTGATGGCGAACCTTGGCACCACAGATGTTTTGGAACTACATTACCCATGATGCTCATGCACTCTGCAAAGTAGTTGATGTTTTGGAACTACATTTCCCATGATGCTCAACTACTTTGCAGAGTGCATGAGCATCATGGGTAATTTAGTTCTGGGGTGCCAAGGTTCACCATCGCTGTTCTAGGGCCTCAGTCCACCGTCCTGCCCCATCCAACCTCAGCAGTGGGGCAGGAGGGCGCACCTAACCGAGCTAAACACACAGCGTGCATGAGAATTCATCTGTAATCCGACTAATGGCTTTTTTGCTGCATTCCTCAGAAATACCTTCTCAAAGGGTATATTTCGTATATCCTTTTTTGTGTAGGTGACCGGACACCGTATCCTCCCGTTTGTCCTGAGCAGTGACTGGGCCTTTCAACAGCCACATGTGGTCTGCATTATCTGCACATAACCAGATCAGTTCAATTCTAACTGTGGACAAGCAATAAAATAACCGCTTTTCTTTATGACAGATTTGACCGCTCTTTGTGACCCAATGTCACCAGAATAGGAAGAAAATATCCCTCTAAAGGGGGCATCAGACACCAATAAGTTCTTATCTTTATTCACTTTAAAAAAAAATGGTTTTAGCTGAAGTTAACAGGGAAATTCATCAAACCTGGAGCAGCTGTGCATGGAAACCAATCAGCTTCCATCTTTAGCTTGTTCAATTAAGCTTTAAAAATGAAATTTAGAAATGCAAATCTGCTTCAGATTCTGGCTGCTCCCGTTTTGATAAATTCCCCTCAATGTTCTCATCTGTCATGGGGGGGGGGGGGGGGGGGGAGGGAGGAGCTAGGTTAGACTTGGACCTGACAACTAGGATGTTCCTCCCACAGACACAAAGCAAAGACTGATCTTATAGACACCCTATAAAAAGGGTCTCCCGTTTTCCCTCAAAGAAACCACATTTGCCATTTATGTTGACCACTGTTAGCAACACTGAATACAAACAGGAATTATAAAAGCAACAAAGCAGTTATACTCACTTGGTTGTCTCCAGACATAAATTGAAAGAAGTCCAATCCTGGTAAGGGGAATGGATAGGGAGGAAAGAAAAAAAAAGTAACCAATTTAATCTAAAAGCTTAAAAAAATAAAACAAAACAAAAATAAAAAAAAAATCCAAAAATCATTCGTATTGTAAAACGTATCCATATTTAAAGTAGTACAACTTCGCTTTTTTTTTTTTAATCTGTATTAACCACTTGCCAGGCAGGCCATTTCTGACATTCCTCTCATATATGCAATTATTGGTCTTGCTCTGACGTTCATGGCGATACCTCATGTGTGTGGTTTGAACACCGTATGCATTCACCACAGTACATGAGCACATGTGTGTGTGTGTGGGGTGGGGGGGGGGGGGGGTGGGGCGGGGGGGAATAGGGGGCACTTTTTTTTTAAATTATTTCCTTTTTTTATTTTTACACTTTCCCATTAAAAACATTTTTTGGATCACATTTATTCCCATCACCAGGAATGTAAGCATCCCTTGTGATAGAAATGAGCATGACAGGTTCTCTTTATGGAGACATCCGAGGTCAATAGGACCCCAAATCTCTCCTCTACAATGTAAAGAATTAGCTCAAAAAAAACAAAAACAAAAAAAAACAACAACAAGGCATTAATTACAATGGGCAGGAACCAGAAGTGACGTCATGAAGTTGCTTCAGTCCTCCTAGCCCAAGGAGATGATCGGAGGCCATCTTTCCACCTACCACCAAGATCATAAAGTGTGTGGAACGCATCGCGCTGTGGAATGCATGGTGGAACGCATAGCGCAGCAAGTTTCTTTTTTTAGGTCGGAACGCCACTTCCGTTGCACAATCTGATGGGTAGCAATAATTTGATAGAACACCGGATGGGTTCTTGGGCTTCCTGATTGTCCAGGTAAGCCGGAGAACCACTAGTAAGTGTCAGGGGGGGGTGTGTGATCCAGGGGTATATGCACTGCTCGGACCGCTTTAATCGGTTAGAGAGTCACCGTCTGAAAAAGAAACACAATAGCAGGGGTATGTCAGATTGCTGCAGCCATAACCCTGGTATACCACTGCCAACCAAGGACGTCTTGACTATGGTCCGGTTGGGCAAGTGGTTAGATCCCCCAAGGTATGCAAGGGATATGCACTTAATTAGTGGTCCCATTCCAATCACACGCCCGAACAGAGGAGAGAGAGAGAAGGAGGGGTTGTGTGAAAGTGAACTAGGGCTGCAACTAACGATTATTTTCATAATCGATTAGTTGGCCGATTATTGTTTCGATTAATCGATTAATCGGTTAATAACCTTAAAAAAAAAAAAAGTGTGGTGTAATAATTTAGTTAATATGTAAAGTTTAAAAAAGGCAATTTATTCCTAAATATCTTTATACGGGGTAAAAATAACCAACTATATGGTTAGGGAGTAAATCTTGAATCCTCTCTGAGAATAACAGACAGAAGAGATATATTGTATATACTATTCGAGGTTTAATCTGGACTCCGATCAAATTTTTTTATTTAAAGAAAAAAAATTCTAGACTGTTTTGTAGATTTTCAAATAGAACTGTAATATTACATGGTTTTCTGCAGCTTCTCCATTGAAGTATATTGAACCAAAAAAGCACTGTTTTGCATTGAAAAAGGTCTTGACCCTTTCCAAATACACAGCAGCTAAAAAAAGCATAGATGTGAACGTTAAATGAACTGTATTGCATTTCTGCAAAAAGCACCAAAAACACATGGGTGGGAACCAGGCCTAAGACATTTAGTAACATAATGGAGTTAAAAAAAAAAAAAAATTGTTTTACTGTGCAACAGTGAAAGTAATATTACAGTAGAGATTATTTGCTCTTTTTGTACTATATAGGGCTAATTTTAGCTTTTTTAACCCCATTATGTTACTGGCCGATTAATCGATTATGAAAATAGTAATCGATTAATTTCATAATCGATTAGTTGTCGATTAATCGATTAGTTGTTTCAGCCCTAAAGTGAACACAGGTTCACTTTACAGAATGAACAATAAACCTGATCCCTCGACAAACTCTCCTTGGGACAAACCACGCAGGGGCGGAGCATGGTGCTGTCAGCAGAGTGGTGCTGTCAGCAGAGTTTTGTATTACACAAGCAGCAGGTAGCCGAGCAGCCCGCAGCTGATGAAGGTTTTCCACTCTATGTATGCCAGGTGTATTACACAG